>JAGDQP010000714.1:16139-40759 GCA_022664845.1 Lepisma saccharinum
ACTACTACTACTACTACTACTACTACTACTACTACTACTACTACTACAACAACAACAACAACAACAACAACAACAACAACAACAACAACAACAACAACAGTAGTAAGTTAGCACAGCGTGCCTATGGGCAAAAAGCAAACCGTAAATCTAACATAGAAACATGATGTGCAACTGTTTACCGTTATTGCTGAAAATATCGATTTTTATATCTTTGTGTTTAATTTTGCACTAAGATAAATGCATTTTCCGTGCTTTAGTTTTATTGATATATTCTGTAAACTTTACTTTACAATCAGAAACGAGTTTAGTCATGTTCCTATCCATTTTCTTCTGTTCACATTTACATTGTAGTACTCTATTCCTTTCTTTATAGAACTGAAACGGGATATAGAAGTGGTTCCTAATACTTCAAAGACTGGTAGAAATGTTGTCATGATGTTTCATGGAGAAAAGAATATTTCTAGTCGTTACTCGAGAGCTCCAGTGTCTAATAAAAATATTGGTGGTCTTGTCTGTTTGAGTGGAGTGGATGGCAGATTGATGTGGATGAGGAAGTTTTTGAGGGAGCCCACGACTACGAGCTGTGATCTTATCGATGTGACTGGTGATAACGTACACGACTGCATAGTTGTTGGTTCGGATGGCCTTCTGTCTGTTGTTAATCCTATTACAGGTAAGTGAGTAATACTTGGCTTTGATTATACGAGTAGAATCATTAAACATTTATCTCACAGAACAAAAATGGTAGTAGTTGTGACCACCAGAAACGTTAAACGTGAATTTTTAAAAGTTTATTTGTATTGTTTGTCATCAGTAATACTCAATACAGTCATGTTCAAAGTTTCCCCTTCTTTGTCAGGAGGGTTAGACTCAGGTTGGCGAGACCTAGCCCTGTAGTCCACGTCGTAACTTCGCGGACTTCGAATAGGGAATGGGTAAGCACGTAGGTTCGAACCCCATGGCCGACCATCCTGAGTGAGGTTTTCCAGGGTTTCCCTGTTTCCCAGGCGAAAGCAGAATGGGCGCCTTGCGTAAGGTACTGGTGGCTACTATCCCCATCCTCTCCCTTACTCTATCCTGGCCCGAGCCAAAGATGCCTAAAGGCCATAAATAAAATTCAATTCAGATTGGATGTTCACATCATGGCAACAATAGATAGAGGCGGACGACCATGTCACAAAACCATTGAGGAACGGAACTCGAGTAATCTTTAACAGTGAGAAATTCAGTCACAGCAAATTGGGTAAACCGCAATTATTTTTCGCAAACCGAGAACGGAGATATTTTTAATGAAGAAGTAAGTGCTGTAGCGCCCAGTCATGTTATTTACTGATGAATTATGAAACCGGAGGCTTCTAACTTTTCATCATTCAAATCTTGTAGTAAAGGAAGGAGAAAATATGTAGCAAAAAGGTACGTTAAATGTAAGAGAACACATGAAAAGTATTCTTGAAAACTATTTATATATTTTGTTTCGTATTCACAGGTTTGTCTGTATGGTATATGCACGGTCATGGCGAGTTCAACGAGACCAAATTTCGAAATTTAGACTTCCCACTTATTTTACCTGATTTAGATGGAGACAAAGTAAACGAGTTGGCTGTGACATGCAGTATGTCTTCTGTGGAGAGAGAGGCTTCAGAAACACACAACACATTGGTTGTAGTCTCTGGCAGAATGGGAAGCTTGGTTGGTCAACCGTATACTGTATCAGGTTGTGAATCTGTGCATCACTTGATGCTCGAGGTTTTAACAGTCTCCTACACTTGCCGAGATTCTTCTGGTGCAGGTAAATATAGTTGTTGTAAACAGATTGGTATATTAAAAAAGAAAAAAAAAGCGTAGAAAGACGTGGAAGAAAATGCAGTTGAGTTCCGTAAACATTTATAATTTTTACTTTGGTTGTTAGTATGTTTCGATAATTATGCACTTGATGGTAAACATAAATATAGGTTTTATTCACCACGTTTCAGCTGTATGAGAAGTTCTTCCAGTGTGGAACAAATCGACTTTTACGTACCTTTGTCCTGAACAAGAAGATAACGGACTTGTATACAGGGTGATTCAGAAGTGTGTGCTGCTGACTGTAGTGCAGTTACTGAGAGCGGATTAGAGGCATTTGGAAGTCAAAGTAAACGACTTCCGTAGTGGATTGGCACGGGTCTTCGTGGATGAGCTCATTCAATTGATCCTCGTTGGACTGAGCAGGTCGGCTGCAAAGCGAAAAAACTGTGAGGTCGAATTTTCCCCCTCCTTGAAGCGTGAAAAACATTTCTGTGTAGTCCATTCAGTAATAGTACCTTCTTCGTACACAGCATTAATGTCTCAAGCAGCTTTGGAAGCGAAGAGAAGCAGGTGTCGAAAATGTTCCGTTTTGCCTACATCATCATGTGCCTGTAAGGATTAATTTAAAAATCGAATTTCGAAAACGGTGAACAAAACTTGTAGATGAAGAACAGAGCTACAAGAAAGAAACACAAAACACTACGTTCAAATAAAAATAAATAATAATAAAAATCTTGACAACCTAATATTATAGTAATTTCTGAGTTTTTTGGACATAACTTTTTAGAAAAATTAGGTAAAGCTTTGTATATGGGCCAGTCTAGTAACTTTGGACTTCGGCCCGTCACGATTCGCCTTTAGTTGTTATAATCCACACCCATGCCCCTACCGGGACCGTCGAACCGATGGCCTACCGCCGCAGACCGCTCTGCCATTCGGCCGGCAGAGAAATTAGGTTTGCAGTTGATTCAACAGTAATGGTAACCATTATTAGAACACTAAACAAGGCATTTTTGGTGTGAAAATTTATATTTTGTTTAACTGCATCAGTATTTCAGTAATTACGGAAACCAAAAGAAATGAAAAAAAAAAAAAGAAAAACCAGCTGGTGTACATGTGTTTTGCTTGTAGTGATTAAGAACTTGAAGTCATCCGTCAGCCGATAAGAGATTTAGTTGGCATTCATAGAGAAAGAAGATCCGACATTTATTCAATGAGACTCATTTTATTGTAGGGGGGAAATAACTTCAAAAGTAAAGACCGTAGTGATGTGTTTTTAGGGCAACGAGGGTACTATTCATAATTAGTTCGTTTCTGATGGACAAACTATCAGTGTCATGTTTTTGTCAGTTCCGGGTATCCTTCAAGCCAGACAGTTGGTATTTTTCTCACAGTACACAGTGGTACTTAATCTAGCAGGACAAAACTATTATTCTGCTTACTGGAGTTAAAATATCGAAAAACTGCCTAATATCGGTATAGTTTCGGATGAATATTTGGTATGAATTATTACTTTCGAAGTTTCTGATTCAGGAACGTACCTAAAAGGTGGGAGGTAGGTACAGGATCATATTAAGACAGTTTTTTTGCTGTTTTGAAATCCAAAGAATTATGAATTTGTCCTGCCAGATTAAATATCCGTCCCACTATGCGACATGCGTCGGTTCATAGAACACAAGTGTCATACATCTTATTCGCCAGATTTGTCTCTGTGATTATTTTCAACAGATCTCCGCACCACCAAAACAGAACTTGCACTTCTTGACTGTGTCGTTCTCTATCTATGGAGAAAGAATGTACAGTACTTTAAATAAGCTATATAGAATATCTCATTGTTTCTGTTTTGTTCCATTTCGTAAAGTCATAATTGTCGGACGATGCGTGTGATATTAGGTATGTAACAGTTGTGCTCGAAGTGTGGGACAGAATTTTTCAGGCATAACTTTACAGGCTACGCGGCATGTAAACTAACAGAATATTCTCGTGCACAACATCCATAATGAGATACAGATGCTTATCAGAATAATGGAAACACCTGTAGTTGGCAACACGTCAGATGTATGGGTTGGCAGTGGTGTCGTGGCGACCGCAGCGCCGGACTGCTAGTAGTGGTGTGTTAGGTCGGTCTCCATACTACGTCTGGCGTCGTGGAACAGGAGTGTGCAGTGGCTACAGCAGACGGAGGTAGTGTAAAATGGGAGACCTCTCAGAGTTTCAAAGAGGGCAAATTGTTGGTGCGCGGTTATGTGGAGTGAGTGTGACGGCAGTGGCTAGTGTGTTAGGTGTGTCGCCAGGGACAGTGTCGAAGGTGATGACGGAATACACAGCACACGGGAAAACCACATCGGGGAAGGGGAACAGTGGGCGGAAGAAAAGCATCAGTGACAGGGCACGCCGGGTATTAAAGCGCATTGTCACGCGGAACCGTCGTGCCACTGCGGCGCAAGTGACGGAGGAACTCAATCAGCACCTCCCCCAACCTGTTTCGACAATCACAGTCCGCCGCGAATTACATGACATGAACTTACGGGGTCGTGTTGCACGGGCCAAACCTCTCATCAGGGACCAGAACGCTTTAGCACGCCGCAAATGGTGCCGCGACCATGCAACTTGGACCGTTGACGACTGGAAACGTGTGGTATGGTCGGATGAGTCACCATTCACTCTATTCCAAACCACGGGCCGTGTTTATGTGTGGAGAACGCCCAAAGAAGCGTATGATCTGCAGTGTCTCCGCCTAACTGTGAAACATGGAGGCGGCACGGTGATGCTGTGGGCCGCAATATCATGGTTTTCATTGGGTCCTGTGGTCACACTTCGCGGACGCATCACTGTCAACGATTATGTCGCAATTTTAGGAGACCACTTGCATCCTATGGTCCGGATGTTGTTCCCGGACAATGACGCCATATTCCAGGATGATAATGCACCCATTCACACAGCTGGAGTTGTTGCAGCGTGGTTTGAGGAACATCGGGATGAAGTTCAACACCTCCCCTGGCCCGCCCAATCCCCAGATCACAACATAATTGAACATCTGTGGTCCATCTTGGAAACACGACTCCGGCGACGATTTCCACCTCCATCCTCTCTCACAGAACTGGCCGATGCCCTGCACGAGGAATGGTGTAATATTCCACTTGCTACCATTCACGACCTCTATGCCTCCATCCCACGTCGCATCAAGGCTGTTCTGAAGGCGAAAGGTGGCCCGACACCATATTAATCTGGTAAGTTGCACTTTCGTTCAGGTGTTTCCATTATTCTGATAAGCATCTGTATATCTTGCTATTTTACTGCAAATGCATACGCATACGTAAACGGGGTACAATTACTATACAAGTGTGCAACAGGCCTGAGCCAAAGTTACCTAGAAGCTCATTATGTCGTGTTCTATTAGCATGGGCAACATCACATTTATAGTGGTCCAGAGAATTCAGTGACTCGATAGCAGAACAGTATGGTGAGGTACTCTACTGATGAAAATATATTCAGTCTCTCCAGCAATTCTGGACGTCAGCTAATCTGGCATGAGTTAGGATTATTGTATCATGTCGATAACACTACCAAAATGAATATGTATATGTTGCCTGTACTGTTGTAGATGGAAGTCATTATGACTCATAGACTGTAATGAAATAATAATTCCGCTTGTCCGTCTGGATGAAGGTCTAATTGGTTCAGTGTTCCTGTTTATGGACGATGGTGACACACCTCAGCGTATTGACTTGCTGTGAAGACATACAATTTACGGATTAACCGGCATGGTCCCCAGATCTAAATCCAATAGAACAAATGTGGAATTCTCTGGGAAGGTGTATTATAATACGTCATTATTTCCCGGAAACTATCCAGTAATATGACAGTGTTGACGGATGAATGGGTTCTGTTACGACGTTGCCTCGTCACCAGTCAAGTGCAAATCGTGGGCAGAGGATTCAAGTCATGTGTAGACGTTACGGGGAATTAATTGTATCTTCAGTTGAGGATCCTCCTGCTCACCGTCATTGGCAGTAATTTATCTGGATCATCGCTATCAGTGCTATGGTACATCTGAATAGTCTCATTATATTCTTCTGTAATCGCAATTGTATCGGTAAGTATTGTAGTCCAAGTTGCTCCTTTGGAACGCAACTGGTAAAAAGTCTTTTTTGTCTGTAAGTTTTGCATGCCAGTGTGTATAGCGATTGCTGAGCTCAGAGGGTAGAAAGTTTTCTTTATCATGAGATAATTATTAACAGAAAATGCCTATTAATTTCGGAGTATTTTATCTTAGAAGACATGCACACCATTTTTTTTTATTCCCTCCCCATTCAAAAAAAAAAGGGTTAAATTACTTCGAGCTTTGATTTAACATTAAAAATGCTCGACCATTTTTTTTTTAACGTTTGACCCACCATTCAAAATAAAATTAAAATTGTGTAATATATACTTTTTTATTTATTTATTTACAGATTCTGTGAAAACGATGAGCATTCAAGATCTGCGAAACAAAATAACGAATGATTCACACAAGTTGACAATCGATCCGAAGTCTGTGGGGTCTATAAAACAACGAAGTACCACACGACCTACTTTATCAGTTAGTAACCATCACCTGACGATTGTGAACAAGGGTACTTGTCCGCAATGTGATGTGCACGTACAGATCTCCGATGATAGAGTGGGACGTAATGCAACGATTTGGAGCTACAGCAGCCAGAACACATTTGGTGTTACACCTGTTGCCTTTTATTTTAACAAGAGCACTGTTGGATCCGTCAGAGGATTTGTTATGAAGTTCTGGCAATGGGATGTCGAAAACAAATCGAACGCTAAGAGAAACCCTCAGGCCGAGTTACGAGAAGCAGGCAGGAGTTCTGGAAGTAAAACTTTCGTAGACGAAGAATCGGATGAGATGGCAACGAGGAAATCATACATGGATGATAGCCATTTTGAGAGTATTCAACCTGTTCTGTTTCATAACAAATTCTCCAAATTCTATACAGCAGCTGGCTCAGAGATGAAGCACTCGCGAATTACCAAACGATTGGCCTCACGGTATATTTATGGAAAATCTTGGAAAAACACCACCGTTTTCCATGAATTGAAAGAGCGAGTTGTATTGCTTACCTTCAATGATACTGATATACATGTGATTAATGCGAGTCAAAGTGATGTGGTCCAAATCTGCCAACGGAACAACGGAGAGAATATTTGCCAGCCAAATATTTCGTCAGAAGATAATTCATGTAAGTGAAAAACCTTTCTACTTTTCGTTAATTTATTCCAGGGCTAATAGTTTAAAAAAAAAAAGTATGAACACGCAGGAAGAATGAAGTTACTATTTGTAATTTTCTTGCCTGTTGGTGTGCAGCTAATTCTCTCGTATACTAAGATGATAGTTTTGGTTAGGGTAAAGGAACACGTTCGGGTTGCCAAACATTCACACCCCATTTCAGACTTATCCCAATTCATCATAAACATACAACATGGCATTACTGATGTACCCATTGTATATAAAACAAATTCGGCGATTGAAAGTAAGATATATTCTAAAGTGTAAACCAAAATTAAAATATAGATACAGGACCAATAGAGAAGGCTTGGATTCCAGTATTAAATAAAACACTCGATTGTCACAGATAACATTGTATTTATTCGCCAGATTCAAGAGTTTTTGTTTTTATTTGTTTATTTATTTTTATTCTTTATATACATTCACTTTCATACAAATGCGAGCACGGAAGTGACATCACAGTCTGGTAACATTGTTTTTACACTCTTTGTGGAACTCAACAACGAACAGTTCAACGTTCTCAACCTTACTCGCCACAATACTGCCTATCTTTTTAATTTTCCCTTCGTTTGACAGTGCAAGCGCACCAACTCGCGAAATGTATCACGAGTTTACTTACTTGTATCTGTTTAATGTACGAGAGAGTTAGCTGCATACCAACAGGTAAGAAAATGTCAATGTTCTCTCCACACCAGATTGGTTAGATACTATTTCAGGGTGGCCACTCGACCTGGAAAAGTCAGGGAAATTGGTTCAACCTGGAGAGAAGTCATGGAAAAGTCGGAAAATTTTATAGATAATCTGAAATGTTTACCAAAAAAAGTAATTCGGAAAGAATCAATGAATCAGAGATAGTTATGGTCTTAACTGAAAAATAAGTCGAGATGAAGATTAAAAGAACTTCAAATCAGTTATGAAAGGCGCTTATTTTGAAGCATCCGTAAGTGTGCGCCAAAATCGTGAAATGTAGTTCTTCGTGGTATTGCATATGTCGACAGCAGCAGCTATATGCTTGTTGGAACGATATGCAGTGATGTGCTTTGGGGTGGGGGAGAAAGCATGGTCAGAGAAAGCCTGCGAGCACGATATGATTTAGACACATTATGCATATACTTCAAATTAGATGTTAATTTATTGAAGTTAAAATACTCAGATCAGTCCATGGATAACGCCAGTATTAACCAAATATATTGAAAATTATACTTGTAGTAACAATTACAGTTCTACAAGAAACTAATTGATATTAAACTATTCATATCTACTTACTTTAAAGTTGACTGGTCCAAAGATTGTTCTGAGATGATTACTGGCTGCAACAAATTCGTCTACTAACTCATCTAGTTTGAGTATGCCAAGTAAATCCTGATGTACATGGCAAACCACAACATTTTTCAATCTCTTCTGTGTCATGCTGTCCCTTAGGAATGCTTTACGACGTTGCAGAGAACTGAAACTACGTTCAGCTTCACATGATGAAGTTTGCACCACTATCAAAAGAAAAAGCATATTTTCATTGTTTCTTAACATTGCTCGAACCTCCGGCACCATTTGTCGAAACACATTGGATATATCACTGATAGAAGATACATTATTCTTCTTAAGAATATCTTCAATTCGATGAGAAAGGATGGTACATCAATTTCTGGATAAACTCGCAGTTCCTATTGCATCTGAGATCAATGTGGTTTCCTGTTCCTGCGTACGATGTAGATTGCTTGGTTAAATATTGACTCAAATCCGTTCACAGCTGCATCTACAATAGTGTAATATTCTTTCTTGTAGTGTAATATTCACTGACAATACCAATAACGGGTGGTTCTTCAGGAGCCGTGGTGCCATTTTTGTTTTTGAAATTGAAATGGGATTCAAATTCTAATCAACCGCTTTCTTCTTCGTTTAGGATTTTATTGAAAGTTTCTTCGTGTCGTTGAATCCTATTTTTCCAGAAAACTTGAACAGCTGTAATAAAACTTGTTGACGACCTTGGAATGATTCAACATGTTATAGTGGCCCTAAAAAGAGCCAGTTCCTTTCCTTTTCGAAAGGTCCCGGGGTTCTTGAGAAAGACCGATTACACTTATCTAAAGAGAGCCGTATCTTTCCTTTCTAAAAGGGGCTCTTAAAAGAGCCGATTTGTTGTGCATCATCCTCGTGGAAGTATCGAGTGGAAGGAACCCACAAAGTCGCCAAACCCCGGTATACATTCCCTACCATGTTCTATTAATTTCATTAGAAGACCTGATGAAGAGGAAATGGAATTAAGGAACCAGATTGCTGCTATGAAAGACAGATTACTTTTTACGAAATTTAGCATTAGTAAATTTGAAGAAGCCATTGTTGAAGAAAAGGTACAATTCGCACAATTTAATTCACAAAAGCAGCTACCAGTGAAATTAATTGATTTTTCTAAAACACAACGAAAGGTGTTAAAGAAGAAAGGAAGATGAAACTATATTTGGACACACTAAAAGGAACTACCAAGAACTCATACCAGTCTCTGTTCATTATTTAGACAGTGGCATCCATTTAGGTGAAAGAGAAAAAGTGACGAAAAGTCTGACAATATCAAAGAAAAACATACACATGAGGAGTACCTATATTTGCACGGGTTTGCGGAGAACTTATCTCGCACCAGGGACCCTCTCACATTTGCACAGGTACTCCACATGTTTCAGTTATCTTGAGAGTCTCAGACAACTTCATCGTCCTTGTTTCTGTGTCTTTCATCTAAATTCGTGCCATATCGGTTAAATAATCAATCATACAGATCTCCGATGAGCTGTTTGCGTCGCCTCTTTAGTTGGTCCAAACTTTCTTCCAGGTCCCTTTTGATCCTTAGCGTCTCGGTTTTGCGCTTTCAGGAGGAGGCAGATTTAATTTAATTGGCAGATTTCGAAGAGGCTTTCTTGTGAATTTAATATTCTGAAGTTTGACCTCGTCTTGCAAAATGGCCAGCTCCAGTTCTCCAATGCAAACTTCTTTGTAGGCAATGTCTCTTTCTGCTGTAGTGGTTTTCTTAAGTCCCACTCGTATTCATCAGGTGCTAGTGGATGGAAGAGGCAGTTCATTGGGGACCAGCGAGTTTGAGAACTCTTTCCACAGGATCCATCCAGTCGGTTCTTGCCCCCGATTGACACTGCGCGAAAGTCGTGATCGCTGGCGGAACGCACTTTTTTAGTTTTTTTTTTTTTTTTTTAACATTGGCCATTTTTCTACCTAGCATAAAAAAATGGCGTCTGTTAAGCGTTGATCAAATTTCAACACTGAAAGGAAAAACTGTAATAATTTCCGTGGAAACCATGAATTGTTTGCAGCGTTAATGTGTTGAATTGTTGACAGAGGTTAACTCCATGGACACATCAAATAAATTATTGTTATAATTTTTTTTTACTAATAACGCTTATATGTAAGTTGTTGCCTTTCTGGCAAGGAAGATACTGATGAGGAAATATTCTTTCATACGTACTTCGACGAGTTTAGGCGTGGTTTAGAGGGTTGTATAATACATGAATTACGTTCATATTATTATTACCTTTTTTTCATTATAATTTAAGTTAACCTAAATTTTGCTTCTGTGAAATTTAGTCCAGCCGTGAATAGGTTGGCGTAGATTAGGTATGAAATAATGTTATATCTAGTTAGTTAAATCGCTTCTCTTTCTTTGTATGTATCAGCTTTTTTTTTTTGGGGGGGGGGAGATTCCTTAGATTGGAATCGTCGAAGAGGTACACCATGAGCTAGGCTTGAAACGCACCTGATTTGGAGGTTTAGTCCATCAATCTTGGCGGGTGCCACAAATAAGGAAAGCGTTCTACCTGTAGAGCGGGCAGCGTCTTAGATTGTTGAGGGAAGGTGGCACCGCTAGTATCCAACATAAAATCCCAAAAAGCATTATGGGAATTTGGGTTGTCTCGAATTGTTTAGGTTCTAATTTTTATAAATTTATCTAAAAGTAACAAGAATTAATAAATAATAAGGAAATATATAAAAGGAATTGAGCTATGTGAATTGTATGAACTTTCTTTGTAACCTAAACTATCTTATACTAACCTAAGATAGAGCCATGATTTAATTTAACCCTGTTTAACTACGAGTTAGAGCGTTCATTGGAGAGTTCTGCTTCTTGTATTGTTCCGCTTATTAGCATCCTAAACATTACTTGACGATATTATTGACAAGCATTATAATTGCATCATCAAAATTCGTACATGTTCAGTGCCTTTATATGTCGTGAAATATCAATATTCAGTAAATTATACAATTGGACTTAACCTTAATTTTGGACTGAACATGAGAGAGAAGATTAGCTATGTAGCTAAGATGGTCTCCCGTTACGCTTAGAATAATCATTATAAGTTGTGTTGTAGTACGACATTGATATGTTCTACTGGGGAAGAAGAAAATGTCTGACTCCGATCTTAAACGCGGTAGGCCTACAATAAGAAATTAAAGATGAGTAAATTCATCAAAATAGAAAACTCTATCCTGGTATTTCTGTAGAGATTACTCGCTGGTCTCTCATTGTCTGTTTTTTATGGGTAACATTATTTAAAATATACGAAATCATACAAAACACTAATTTTTAAACCTCTGTCTACATTTTGACATATTAGGAGATAAAGAATTGTATTTTTTTCAGCATGTTGTGTTGTCAGATGATAGGCACTTATCCATTTCTCCGAGCTATATTCGTATCAAGCTTTCTTTTTTTCCTGAATTGGGTAAAACTGCCGTATTTACTTTCGTATATTACTGACTTTCCTTTACCGAAATCTTCGCGTAATAATCTAGATCCGTATTATACGCGCGTAATTTTCCATAACTATAGTCACTGAGAAAAATCTTCACTGTTATGCCCAAAATACACCTTTTACTTGATTGTATTATTGATACTTCTGAACTTCGGTGTTACTGGTAGGTCTAGCTATACGCTTACTTGCAAGTAATGTTCTAACGTCTTGACAATAGGATCGCTTATGTAATGCAAGGGCGTAATATTTATATTGAAGCAAATACGGTAACTAAACATCTAAGTACATCCTCCTACGAAAACTCATAGAGCTTCCTGAGAATAAAAATATCAAGGCATGTTGTTTTTCAAGATCGACATTCAGATACATGGCCGAACCTGAATTAGCAGAAGCAATATGGTAACTTCTTGCTCTTAAAAATAGATAAAATTAACGTCTTATTCAAATTGGTAAAATAGAGGTGAAAAAAAAGACAAAACGAACTCAACAAATTGTGAATCATTTCGCTCAATCATCATCATTAGAATTAAAGTTGAACATAAAAGTAATTAGGAATTAAATAGCTGAGAACATACTGAAAAATATAAGCATTTGCGAGGGTAAAAATATGTACAAGGAAGAGAAGCAAAGGGGAAATAGCTGTCGGTTTTACATTCAGTCAACAAAACAAAACTTTTCCTTTTAAGACTGAATAGATAAGTCACTTTGCATTGGCCTTTAAGGAGAATTAAATTATTATGTATCATTTCCGAAGCCCTTTTTCAATGGTTTTTCCATGATTTCTGGAATAACTGCTTCTATCATCAAGTAACAGAAATATTTTTCTATTTATTTGTCCAGTTTGTCAAGAGTCTATTGTTTTAACTTTACAATGAAACCAGTCTTGTTGAAATGTGGAACAAAAAAATATAACAAAAAGAATTTGAGAGTAAGAATAGCATGATGTATTGATACTTGTAATTTATGTCATGGATTAGAGGGATATTGAAACGGTAGTTAAAACTGATACTATCAAAATTCTGTATGAAAGATTCTTCTTTGTTTGTGCCAGGTAGTAACCATAAAAAATCTTTTTGTCAAATGCCTGCCAATCTAAACAAAATATTTTGGCTTGCATTTGCTATTACATTTGTAGGTACAAATCTCGGATGTTCTTATTATCTTTATTAGTGCTTGTATATATGTGTGTGTGTGTGTGCAGACTAATTATCTTAGAATGGCTCGGAAGCTTTGTTGGTCGTGAATGACTCAAATGTAAACGTTTGTTCTTTATTATATGTTCATTTTAATGTTTATGTTTCAGTGTTCATTGCTGATCTGAATGATGATGGATCCCAGGAGCTAATTTCATATCTCAGCAGTTACCATCGAAAAGAAATCTCGACTACTGTTCCTTCAATTACAGCAAAATGGCAGTTGGAATCACGAGTGAAGGTGATTCATTTGGAGGAAGAACTCCCAAAGCTTTATGAAGCTGTGACTCGTCAGTGAATCTCTCATGAAATTCCTTTGTTGGAAGAAATTTATGAAAGCATGACCTGGCTGGCATGTCGAGGTCATTGCGTGATGACTCAAGTCTTATTGTGGGAACTTAGAGAGAAATTTTAAAGACTCTTTAGAGTATCTACTTAGAGACTCAACCATACCTGATCCACACGTGAGTGGTTGTTTCCCGTTTTAAAATCATGACTAATACAGTTTTTTAGATGTAAAATTTATCCTAAATGATCTATTCATTGGATGCTAACTTTGAATTTTGAAAGTTCTAATGTAATTGGGAAGTTATTTTGTAATTTATTGTAGATGGTAGTAGAAGGAATAATCTATTTGAGAACTTTCGTGAGAGGAAATACAGTTTCTAACCTTGTGTCATGTAAATGACGTAACAGATGACTTTAGAAATTTAGAATAATTGTCAGTAAGTAACTTCAGATATAATTCCTGGATGCTACACTGACTTCAAGTTGGTTATAGGAATTGAAGTTACCAAAGTGAAATGTTAGAAATCCTATTTACATATATAACTTAACGTGATAACAATATCAACCAGTTTCTTCTCGTGATGCAGCGTTGCACTTAAGTGTATCCGTGTGTGTGTTCATGTGTATGCCAGAAATCTTTATTTATTTTTTTTCTAATTACCAGTCTATACAAAACAAATCAAATTACGTAACAGGACTTCTTTTTTTTTTTTTTTTAATATTGGTATGTTTGCACTGATGATGATCGTGTTCGAGAGACAGTGTATGTATGTGACAAATGTGCATGTAAGCGTGAGTGTTAACCAACATATTTCTCAAACACATGCTGAGAAAAAAAAAACTTCATATTTTTCAGTTAGGATCGCGATTCATTGAATTTATGTTCCTAATGCGGTACATATTTGTTTAGATGTAGATATTTTTCAGGAATGTATTTCGTTGACGATAGGATATTCTAGGATGCATTCTTCATTGAAATAAATTCAATTAGTAACTTGTGTGATTAACGTTTGAAGGGGGGGAGTAATCTTATTTTATAATCACCAGATGTCACCGTGTAGAATTTTGTTGATGTGTTAACAAAATTGGACCTACCTGGACACGTTGCTTAATACCATGGGCACAATATTTCGTTCGATCCATTCGAGTTTCATCTATCGTGATTAAAACAGCACAGGATAAAGAACTTAACGTTACACTGGAACTATTATAGAGAGAAGGCACTGGAAGGTTATGGAAAGAGGTTGAAAAGTTTTTGACTCAACGGGGAAAGAATGCAAATTGATCCTTAGTAACAGCAGTTTATTCACTGTACTTGCCTCAAAGGTCAGTGCGTTTCGTACAACGACCAAGCAACCAATTGAACCCTTGAAGAAAAGAGAGAAAAAATATTATTAGCCTTTTTCCTGAACTCTGCTATTTGCAACGTGAATTTATGAATTATTATCCTGAAAGTGCGTGCTTCTCAAGTTGTTTCTGGATCATAATGGTGAAGCCAGGTTTCATTCACAGTCACTAAGCGACGGCAAGTCAAAAAATTGGAATTATTTATGAAGCAAGCGTCATGTGGGTTCAACTTATTTAGGTTTCACGATCATCTTCCTTGTCCCCAGTTCAGCAGACATGTGGCCAATTCGGGGAATTGCAGGTATCATCTTGTGCATAGCGTTCATATTTTCAAGGATGATTAGTTTTGGGTCGTCCTGCGCGTTCATCGTCTCCAAGGAATGTCTTGCCCTTTTCAAACTAGGTAACTCACTCCTTAACAAAGCTGTACGAAGGATAACTTGTTTAGTCATAATTTGGTGCAATTCATCGATATTTTCCTTTTGTATCGTCCTAAACAATGTAGCATTCTGCCTAGTGAATTCCATATTTCGAGCTGCCATTACTCATTCAACGTGGAGTATGGAAAGATTTGCTCTAGGCTCACGGATATGGTGCATGTATACATCAATATAGGTCAGTCTATCAACGTTAACAGTGTGTACATATACAGAGTAGGGACGGGAAGTTAATGAGTTTAGTTCAAAAGTTAGTAAAACTGATGTATAGGCGGGAAGGGAACACATTGCGTTCATACATAACGAATGCCATTTAGTGACAGCGGAGCAGCGAATTACTGAGCGTTCATGGTGGAAACTTTTTTTTTTTTTTTTTAAGTTTACTGAGTTGTGATTATACATTGGTACGGAACTTCCAATCAATTGCTTCTGCAGTGAAGAGAAACCTCCAGGTTCCGTAAACAGGGCGAGAATCTCTCAAAACATTGGGACACTGAGGCAGGCAATGATAAGGAACCCTCGATGCTCAAACAGAAAACATGGTGCTGCCTATCATTTATCTCATGACAGTTTAAGAATCTGCACCACGATTTGAACTTTCATTCCTACAAAGTGGAGTGCTGTGACAAAGCAAAAGTAGATATTACATAACATTAACTGAGGAATTCCTTAACTTAATGACCGGTAAAATGATTGTTAATGACTAAATGAAATGCTTATTCAGCTACATGGTACAATAAATATACATACTTTTAGGTACTGGTCTGTTTCGAATCCTCAGCTGCTTCATGTGTGTGTATAACAGTGTGGTGTCGTATAGGAAGGTTTAGAATTATAGTTCCTTATTTATTTGATACACACAGTACATGGAGATGTTAAGGAATCCAGAATCCTGTTGCCTAATCGTGGAATCCATCTCAAGAGGGTGTTGTTCCAGCAAGATGGGGCAATAGCCCATACTGTCATAGCATCCGTGACAGTTAGAGAAATGTTTTCAGACCCTATGATTTCAAAAGAAGTTTCGTTACCAGCATGAGGCCACTATACTGAAAAAAATTACAGCCATACCAGATAACATAAAGCAAGCAGCAATACAAAACTTCCGTGACAGACTAAACGAATGTAGCATAAATGGTGGAGGACACATGGTAGATTTTATTCAAATGTAATTTGAATTTTATTTATGACCTTTAGGCTTCTAAGGTTCAGGCCAAGGTAGTGGGGGGGAAGGTATCGGCCAGGGCCTATGTTGAAGGTGCCATCCCGGCATTTGTCTGATATGATTGAGGAAACACCCTGAAAAAACGTGTCAGGTTGCTCGACCTCTGGGTTCGAACCCACGACCTCCCAAACGCTACGCCAACGCTCTACCACTGAGCTACGGCGGTTCGGTACTTTAAAATAAAAGTGAAACAAAGTAATGTGTACAAAATAATATGTTTCCTATTGTTATTTAGCAAGTATTAATATTTTATGTTGTTAATTCGAATAAAAATTGTCAGGTTCCCTTGACCCCCTCCCATTTGAAACCGTCATCGTAAGAACCATATACTCCTCCCTGTTATAATTTTAAAATGTAGTTACTTTCCCTATGGTATTTTTTCCATCTGATGAAGCGCAGTAGAATCGAACGAGATAGTGTGCCATTTGTTATTAACAACGTATCTGTGTAGGTCTTGTTTAAATACTTCAGAATATTTGAATGCAGAACATAAATCTTTCGGTCATAAAGAAAACATGATTTTCACACACTAGTAATAAACGTAATGAAGCTTAATTATTAGCTTATGGTCAAGCTAATTCACATCTCAAGTTGAGAAAGGTGCTGGATACTAACAATAGCATGAATTTATCACATTCCCTACCAATTAATAAAGTCTCTTTACAGTAGATCGTATGAAAATTCCCGAAATTTTACAAATTAATCAAAAAGTCACTACTGTAATCAAATTTTGGAGGTATTTACGGGAGAAAAAGTGTGTCTGTTTAGTAGTGCTTTAGCAGTAATGTTAAGTTCAGTTACCGGCTGTTTCTTGATGAATGGGTATCGAAAATGTCCCTATTAAACGAGTGGTTCCCCTTGTCACCTTGTTAACCAAAGGTTCCCGGGTTCGATTATAAGTATTGTACGTAGTAGTTTAAAAATACACTTACGTTGTAAGTCCCGTTTTTAGGACGTGATCTCCATCCGTTGGAAGGCAATGACAAACCACCATTAGTTCACCTTGCCCAGGGACCTTCAAGTTATATACCTGCCTCAAGTCAGAACACCAATCATCATAACTGAAATATTAAAATATGTTCATGTTTATCCAGAAATATCTTTGTTCCTAAAATCGGTGCGGAAATCTTAAAAAAGAGTATTTGGTAGTTAAAGAGAACGAAGCTGTGATTGAAAAACGAAGAAACAAACAAACAAAAAATGTCACTGATAAGATTCTTCGCTTCATACATGGCATATCCATGTATCTATGTCGATTTTTGAGTCGAAATTATTTTTGACATGTATTAAATCGAGACGACTAAGGTGGGCAGGGCATGTAGCTCGGATGGGGGAAAAACGAAGATTATATTCTATCCTGGTTGGAAGGCCCGATGGAAAGAGGCCATTGGGAAGACCGAGACGTCGTTGGGAGGACAATATTAGAAGAGATCTTCGAGAAGTAGGTGTTCGTGATGAAAACTGGCTTGATACTGCCCAGGATAGAATCCAATGGCGAACGTTTGTTACTGCGGCGATGAACTTGCGAGTTCCATAAGCCATAGAGTGAGTGTGTGTGTGTATTACTGACAGAGAATAGTGCAAGTAAAGTATAAGTTTGTTGAAAAATAACTTCGAGGTCCAAAAATAAATTATTACGTTAGTGCTTACTACTGAAATCTCCTCATCGGCCCATGAGGGTAGGTAGTTCTGGTCACGATTAAACATTATAATTATGTGATTGGTAGTCCAGAAGTTATGCGAGTATTGTAATGAGTAAATAGCAGACTAAAATAAATAATTTACGTATTTATAAATTTTTATCATTATAATTTATATAATGAATGCATATTAATATATGTTTAAAGGAAGACTGAATATAGAATGACAATAAAAGAATTAACAGAATGTGAGATGTTTATAATGGTATCATGATAGTTGTAGTTTTAAGATGGCGAGTAAAAGTCAGATAGTTCCAGGTTTCATTTCATATCTTCATATCCACGATACTCCATCATAATACATAAAAGTTTTTGTTTTAAACCAGTTATTGACAAACTTTCTATCTAGATTCGTGGGGCTCTTACTGTATTAGGATTCCTTTCCATGGCGCCCTAAATCCGAAAACCTCGGAACAGTTAAAGTTTTACTGATTCGGTTAGGTCAGGTGTAATATAAATTGATAATTGTGTTAAACAGACAGGAGGGGGGGGGGGGTGTTTTTTTTTTTAATTACAATTATTGGTGCTGCTTACTACAGAGCACATTTTGAATCTTGAATTGTAGATTGAGTTTGTCACTCCCCTTTTCTGTTCTACGTTGATTTTTGTACGATACTTGCTTTTTTTATCGTGGCTATTACAGACAACCGCAGCGCACACTTTGGGAATGATAGGTTTTATCCAATAAAGCAGAAAAGAGATCGTCGTTAATTGTCTTGCGAATCCGTGGCACATGAATTAAACAAGTATTTGATTTAAGCGAAATTTTAAACTACTTCAGTTTTTGTTTTATGTACATTTAATGAGCATTTACCGTCATTTTATTTTATTATTCTGTTAAACAAAGTAATTTCTGGTTAAACGTGAACATCTGTCACTATATAATGTAATGTTGTGGTGACCATTGACAAAAAAAATAATAATAAGCAAAATATATACACACGATTTTGTCCATTATGCTTATAGACTGATCCTCTTTTCCTTGCTAGTGAATCTTTTTTTCAAGGTGTGAAATAACCTTTTTAAGTTCCTAATTTTTGTACCTTTTTATTACATTGAGTGCATTTCCTTTGGTTAAGAGAGTTTCTCTTAAGCAGTGAGAACGACGTGTTCCTATATGTTCCTTGCTTATTTGACCAACAGTCCTGTCGACGATGTATCCTTGTATAATGAATTCCCTTACATAACTGAAATCATGCACATGTTAAGTTGATTTAAATGTATAAACGTTGCGGGGGCAATCGATTATGAAGGTTTTACAACTAGGATTAATGTTAATTAAAAGCTGAAGAATTAACTATCCTAATCACTTCTGTTCATTATTCATTAATAACTTGCACAGTGGAACAGAAAAAGTATTCACAATTTGATTAAATTTAAACTTTTCTGTGTCTGATAATTACAATACTTTTCTGTTGTTTATTTCTTAGAGATTATACCACTCGTTAATATATGAAAGTTTTGTATTGTAAGGTTTACTCTAGTCAAAATTTTACAAACTTACGTCCATTATACAATTTATCTAGGATTTCAGTTATAACTTGCTTGTAGTATGTTCTTATCTGCAGAATAGTGCTTCTTTAAACGAACCTTAATCAAGAATTGATAATAAGCGAATAGGGATTGTGGGAGAGGGAATAGTTCGAAAATACCTGTAAACTTTCCAAGCATACGACTTACGAAAAGCAAGTTGAAGCATGTGTGTTCAAGTTTTAACGTAAATGC
This sequence comes from Lepisma saccharinum, assembly GCA_022664845.1. Classification (NCBI taxonomy): domain Eukaryota; kingdom Metazoa; phylum Arthropoda; class Insecta; order Zygentoma; family Lepismatidae; genus Lepisma; species Lepisma saccharinum. The sequence continues at coordinate 35,866 of JAGDQP010000714.1, forward strand.
GTCCTGTGAATTTTTTCAATCTCTTTTTCTATTTATATTATATATATATGTGTGTGTAAATGTATTTATGTGTTGTGTGTATGTGTGTGCATTATATTTATTTTTACCATGTGGGTCTTGTCTTGGATTTCTATCTGTGTGTTGTGTCTTTATATATGTAGGTTGAGTAATGTTTTATTTGAAAATACTAGTACTATTTTCTACCTGTGGATATTTTGTGGTAATCTGATAAAGTAGTGTAAGTACACTTAGAAAATGCTTTATGATATGTTCTGTTGTTTGTAGCTGGCGACACGATGTTCTAGTCAAGAGTGTAGTGATCTTAGATTCCACTTAAAATTACGTTACACACTCTGCATATGTCACTGTAAATTGACTTAACCTGACCAGATTCTCTCCAGAAGAGTGTTTTAGGAGTGCAACCAAAGATGCGAGTATAGTCATTGTACAAGTACAAACAGTACTTGATTCTGTGTTACCGAAAATGTGGGGGTTTTTCTTTGATATGAGGCCAATTTTATACGAGTGTTAAACAGACGACGAGTTATATAATATTGTGCTGTTGATAGAACAGGAAACGTGGGAAGAAATCTGAATGGTAGTTGTGTATTTACTTATTTTCTGTCGCGAGTAAAAGCTTATAAATGAAAGAGGTATATTTTTTGAAGAAATAACGAATGCAGCCATATTGTTCTTCTGTATATTGTATTTAACGCTGAAAGTGTATTTTACTATTTAACGGAAACATGTAAATTAAGAAAAAAAGATAATTTTGTAACAAGCGATTAAAGTTAGGTAGCTTTCTTGCTGCGAAGACGACTGGTGTCAAAGCTCATATTGGTATTTTTTAAGCAAGCGAAAGATGTACACTATGTCGTAGATGGAATGTGTGTGTGTATGTGTTGCTATTTAGGTATGTAAGTACGCCTTAAGTATTACATTCAATGTATATAGTACAGAATTTTGAAAAAAAAAAACACACAAACATTGAATGTTAGAGTGAAGACCTAAGATTACTTTTGAAGTAATAACTTCGCAAAGCACAAACTAGCGTACCAAGGTCAAATCTGTGTAACTACTTTTTACGTCCAAGTAATTTTAATATAATGGTGTTTCAAAAAACGTATTAAAATTCCCTCTTTTTGTGTATCATAGGAAGTCTAGTCAAGTAAGAATTACATGTACTTTGAATATCATCTCACCTCATAGTTTCATAAATAGAAAGAGTGTTCTCTCTCTCTCTGTATTTCAGAAGTAAATGAACGTTGCCTTAGTATATTAATGAGATATTCTTGTTAACCTACAGATTTTCCATTTGTAATAACTTTGACCTATGTAATATCTTTTTACTGTTAATGTGTTGCATAATCTGCTAATTAAACAAGAAGAGAATGTCATCCTCTTTGCACCTTTTCATCTTCCTTCCACCAAGGAGGATCTTATTTGAGGTCAAACCAACCTTTGGAATAAATACCTAACTACGTCTTTTGTTCATATCTGTTTACATCAACTTAAATCTAAATGTTGCGAGAGATAGGGTTAATGTATTTCATAGATTTTTTATTATTATTTGGTCAAATTTGTCCATAGTCAATGTTTGTTTAAATGTGAAAACCTAAGTTATAATTTACATTCGTGATATTCTATGCCAATGATTTCCAGTAAAGTCCGAAAGTTATTTGCTCTATGTTAAGTTTGTCGACATACATATACAATCTTCGTACAGTTATTCTGTCTGGTGTTCAACTTGACAATTACCCAATTTCTGAATTTGCTTACATGATCAAATAATGTGTCTTACCTGTTTTCCAATATCATTGTAGATCTACCTTGATTCTCTTAGTACAACAATGAAATGACCACTGTACTTGCTCTGTATTAACGCAGGTAGAAGAAGGCCACCACAAAAGATTTCCATACTTGAGAGTGGACGATATCGCGAATTCAGATTTGATAGGAAGGTTTTGTATTCAATGACATATTCATTGAATTGCATTTAAAAGGAAACCTTTCGAGGTAAGAGGAAAGTAAAACGTTCAATGAATTGCTATATAATTCAGGGTTACCAGGTACCTGGAAAAGTCAGGCAATTCAGGTGGTGATTGTGCATCAAATGGAATAGAAGCTGATATTTGTTTGGTCTTGATCAAAAGAAAATAGAGTGTGTGCCCTTTACCAACAATTTGAATGTTATTTATGGCGTGTAGGCAACTTTCGCTTAGACCGGAATAGAGGAGGGGAGATGATGTAGGAATGAAGCCGGCCATGGCCTAGTTTCAGGATATCATCTTGACATTTGCCTGATGTGACTGATAAAGAGCCTGCTAGCCACTCCGATCGATTCTAGGGTCAACGCACTATCAACCCAATGTATAATTGATTCCGATAAGTGAATGAGGGAGAAGATCTGGTAGAATGAAAGCCTCAACATAACACGTACTGTCTATGCTTGTTCTTGGAAGTAACTCTTCTTGAGTCACTTTCGAAATTCCAGCAGTTCTAAATTTGCATCAGAGGAGACAAGTAACAGTAAAATTGAAATTTCTAGATACAAGAGCTAACGAAATTTGAAACGCCGCCATGTTTTTTTTTTTTTTTTTTTTTTTTTTCTCTCTCTCTCTCTCTCTCTTCCTCAGTTCTCGTGTTTCAACTATATTTGAACCCTAAATGAAATTTTAAACTTCCATGACGATTGTCCATAATGAAAGAGTATTCTTTTCGGGGTTTTACGTCACGTATTTTTTATTTTGTATTATGTACAAATACGAAATAAAAGATATTGTATACATAGTTCAAAATTAAAAATACGTGACGTAAAAACCCGAAAAAATCGCACTTTCATTATATGTGTATTTTTTAAATGTAAATTTTGCTAAAATATTATAGATGTGGTGCCTGAAAAATGTTCTAAATAGAGCTGGAAAAGTCAGAAAATATCTGGTAACTTAGGCAATCATTCCTAGAAATTACTTCTAAATAGATTCAGAATGCAGTAGCATGTCACACTGGTTTTTTCCAAAAATTTAATGTAAATCGATTGTCTGTTTCTGTGAATACGTAATACAGGTAATGAGTGAAGAACAGATTGAAAGGAAAACGGTGGAAAGTATGTCCAAAAAAGTATAAAAGATCTTTCGGCAGTTGATTGAGTCTCCTAAAAGTTTTATTACTACGCAAGTTCAGTGAAAACCTATTTTATATTGAGTAATCACAAAATATAGAATGTTTGTAAGCTGCCGCCATGTGTGAATGGTAAAGCCGAGAAATTCGGATTGGCACTAGAAAGGTATGCAGGTTTGAGTTCTATTTTCGATCATTTTGACGGATGTATTAGGAGGTGGTGTTTTTTTTTTTGGGGGGGGGGGGGGTTTAACCAGGCAAATATCAGGATGGTATCTATACGAAAGCCGTGGATGCTACCTGCTTTAAGCACTTTTGAAAGCAGTCTATTGAAACATAGATACGGAACATTATCTAGTCTCAGAGAGAAGAGACGCTCTGTGAATCTCTCTTCCATAATTGCACTTGGGAGGCAGCTGTCGCATAAATCCAAAGTATTTATAAGTGTCTCGTCTATTTAAGGAAAAATTGTTTCCCTGAGATATGCTAACGACAAACTTATTGTACAGTCTGGTACTTTCTGGATTCAGTACCTTCCTTCCTTTACTCTATCATATTCTGTCATCACATCCCATCTTGCTTCTACCCAGTTATAATTTCGTCTCCGCGCACTTATATATATATAATGAATCCTTTTCGTTCAATTAGGTCGTTTTAATTCATAGTATACAAGCACAATGTAACTGGTTTCCAAATTGGGTAATCTGCTCTTAGGTTTTCTTAAATCTCGTACTAACAATGGCTTTCAGTTAAGATTCGGTATTTTTTCTTTCAATCACATTGCTTGTAATAAATATTTGTGTGTGCCATCCTCCTTCCTTAGCAAAGCATTTCACTAGTCCAGATGACTATACCCAGTACACAATTTTAAATATGACTACTATAGATCATATTAATAGTGTTTGTGTGATCCTTGCAAGATAGCACATTACTTCATGTGTAATGAATAACACAGGCTGGTGGGTACAAAATATTTGTAGCCGTAAGCCCTCAGTTATGCAGTAGCAGTAGTTGTTTAACCGTTTGGCAGTGCACTGTAGGAATCGAATATGATGCTCGATAAAGTTGGATGCTAATTATATACATTTGTAAGGGTGTTTCGCACTCATGGTGGAAAGAAAGATGCCATAATGTATATGAAAATATTGAAAAAAAGCGTCTAATTACAGAGGGTACGAATGAAAGCATTTACCAGCATATAAACTATAGTATGTGTGATATTTGCAACATTAAATCTTATTTTTTAAATAATAATAAAAAAAAATACTAGTGTACGATAAGATATGACAAAAGCCAAGACCGATAGTGTTAATGCATTAGTCGATATTTTTCTGAAGCAAGATGATGTCCTATGTCAAATGATGTGTTTGAACTTTTGCTCCAAATCTGTGTGTTCTTCTAGAAAGCACTGTATCGCAAATATGAAGTTATCCAGAATGCTTGAAAGCAGCTAATCCTGTATTATAAATGTCACTTCAATCTGCAAATGAGTGTTGTAAATATTTGTTTGAACCCCCAGATTGCACTAGATAGTTCAAGGTGTTTCTTTTCTTTTTTCCCCCCATTAGAAGTATTACTAGTCTTGTATGTAGGAGTTATGATATAAGAATTGACTGTAGCAAAGGGAATGAATTTTGGTATGCCACTTTGTGATAGTTTTTTAAAAAGTAATAAAGGCACTTTTATTGAAAACCATGTGTGTTTTTTGCTTATTTTAGTCAAATTACATTTTTTTTGTGTGTGTGTGTGTGTGTGTGTGTGTGTGTGTGTGTGT
>JAGDQP010000714.1:40859-86774 GCA_022664845.1 Lepisma saccharinum
GAGAGAGAGAGAGAGAGAGAGAGAGAGAGAGAGAGATAGAGATATATTGACGTATAAAATATACGTTGTTCCCATTTGGGAACATTGGCGCCTTGAACTATTGAAATCTACGTAAAGCATAATTTTTTAGGTTATTTTTTCCTTTATTTTATTCGATTTTATAGTGACAAAGGCTATATCGGCAAAGCGAATTCATGTAATACAATTATACATAGCAATACGTAATGATATATATATATACGATATGTTTGTATAAACTTTGCAAAAAGTACAGTGTATAATTGAAGAGTGGAAATGTCAAACGTTCTAAGTGTCATTGTTTGGAATTACTTTTGTTCACAAGCATGACCTATGTGCCCGTCCGCATGTCCCTATCCTTGTTCCAAGTGCCAAATCAATCAGCAAGAGGTGAAAACAATCACATTACGTTGGAAGGAATACGTTGTGTGATAACAAATCTCTTCACCTTTCTGCTTCTGTAAAATTTTAAATTTGGCACATAGAACGTTTGGCATTCCACTGTTCAGTTGTTTCATTTCAATACCAACTGTAATTACAGTTTCACTGTATTTTTTTTTTAAATCGAAATAGCTATTAGGCTTGTTCAGATTCGAACTTCTAAAGAAAAAAAAAAGTCCGAATCCTCGGAAAATTTTGACGGAATGTCCGAAATCGGACTCGGAAAAGAGTTTTAAAAGTATGCAAAATTGGCGAGCCACTGTAACCAGTCATTAGATTAGGCCACCTGGTGGCCAATTTTGGCCACCAGTTCTTTGCCCTAATTGTTCTAATTACGACGTTCTGGTTTGAAAACTACAACACATGGAAAAATAAGAAAAGTATAAAAGGCAGGACTGTTTCACTTTTTTTTATTTGCATACTGATTCATCCTAGTTCTTGGCTATTTCAGTATGATGGTGAATTATTATGTAACATGCGTGTAATGTATGTTTAACGTCAATGAAAATAATATGAGGCCACCAGTGATTACAAATGGCCACCGGAAATTTTTTTAGAACTTTCTAAACACTGAGTCAGACCTGCAATCGAACTTACTTAAACACGCCATTGTTTAACTGCTTAAATGACAATTTTTATTAAGTATATATGTCCTTGTCAAATTATGCATAGGCATATTAAAAATTATGAGAAAAACTTATAAATCAGTCGTTCATGCCTTCAATTGATTTAGTCCGGATTGTAATCTATTGAGTTTAAAAGATTTCTGTGTGAAGGTTTGGGGACAGAAAGATAATTTCTTTTTATTTATTACGTCCAGAAAGGTGATTTCGCGTTGGCATATGTGGGAAAAGCAACAAACAATTGATTCAACTAGGATCAATAGGAGTGTGGGGTGGGTCATGGCCCAACAACTTATGTGAGATGGTAGATGAATAACATATCGGGCCGCTTCCATTGTCGGAAGCTTTCTCAAGAAAGGGGGGGGGAAATCCCCGGTTCGAATTATAACTTTCAATTTACCACACTTCCCTTGTGGAGGATGGAAAGTGAACAGTCAGTGTGTGTGTGTGTCTCTCTCTCTCCCCGTAGCCTGGGGGGGGGGGGGATATGAGGATGCTACAGCAAAACAACCTCTCTTAAACGCCATCTAAAAGTTCCGACAGAGTTTTATACCCAAACTTTACGTATAAGGGGAAGGGAAGAAATTCTTTGTCGATAGTCACTTTCGTTTTGCCACACGATTAAAAAAAACTGGCACCCATAAATTTTTAGGAAAGGAAGCAATAGCTGTGGTGGTTGAGAAACAGGGGAGTAAATGTATAATATGTGTTAAAACCCCTTTTTTTATTATTATTATTTTATGCTGTTTCGCAAATTTCAAGTTTCCTTTGAAGAAAGAGCAAACTGGAGGCTCCTTTCAAGCTATGTTTTCTTCCAAAATCGAAATCGGACTCGAGTTTTCTGTACGGACTTGGACTGTCCGGACATGTTATCGGACTCTGACACTAAAATGTCCAGCTTGCCTGCTCAATTCCTTTCATTTTTATATATATATATTTATATCCCTAATATAAGAATAGTTCGAAATTAATATTATTTTATTTTTATACCAATCTATTAATTAATAGTAGCCATTTTTGTATTGCGGCGAATGCCAATATTTGTGTTAGCAGATATTTACTGAAAATATGGTATATGCGGACTCGTTTATCATAGGGTATTAATAAAAAAAAAAGACATTATTTCCTTTTAAAATTCACTTGATAATTTTAAAACTTTGGTAAACTTTATTTTTATATGGGCCAGTTTAGTAACTTTGGACTTCGGCCCGTCACGATTTGCCATTAGCTGTTAAGTGTTAAAATCCACACCCATGCCCCTGCCGGGACTCGAACCCGGGACCGTTGAGTCGATAGCCTACCGCCGCAGACCGCTCGACCACCCGGCCGGCCTTGATAATTTTAGTCCCCTGCATGCAAAACCTAGAACGTAATCGAACTTGTCAAAATGGTATTCAAATGCGATTGTTGAAATAGAAACACTTCTAGTTTTCAATACGCTTTTTCGACCGGAAAAGATTTAATATCAAAGTTGATTTTTTGTGCAATATTAATATATCAAATATGTTGATATATACTTCCTTAATTTTTAAAAATCCAAAAATTCATATTTTGTGCATATTGGAGGCCCAATATCTCCGGTGAAAATATATATATAAAAACCTAATTTCTTCACGTGTTATATCCTATGTACTACCTATGTTAGAAGAAACTACGGTAAGAATTTGAACTTTGGTATTTGAATTTGAAGGGAGCTACAAAAAGTGGGGGTGGATAATGCTCGTGCGAGCTTTGGTATGAATATTGGAATTTATCTCTGGTGGAAGATCAGATTTTTGTTTATTTTTTATTTTTTTTTATTATTATTTGCATGTTAGGCACTCATGTCAGGGGAAACTAAGGTACAAATTTCAACTTCGATATTTGAGATTGAAAATATTCGCAAATTAGGGGCTGAAATAACGCTCGTACGTGTGTAAATGTTATATATTATATTGCCCAAGAAAGATGTGAATACGTAAAGTATCCTTGTAAGAGAGTTTATTTTATATATGTTCAGTTGGCAGAATGGCTACTCCGCATTCCACTTTTTTTTCATTCCATTATACAACCAAACCTTTGGCAAAACGTTGCCACTTTTCTATTGTGAAGCGCCTATACAGTTCCCTGCATCCATTAATACTTGAGTATTTTAATTATTATTACAGTATAAAAATCGTGATTCTGATGGTAATACAGAATATTTATTTTCAGAACCATTCTTTACACGAGTTACTAAAGCACGCACCGGCATTATTCATCCCCAATTTGCAAATCTGTGACTTCCTTCGAACTCAAATATTAAAGTTCAAATTTCTACCGTAGTTGCTCCTGACATGAGTGAAAAAATAGATTTTTATATGGTCTCTCATCAGAGAAGAATCTTCAATGTTCCTACAAAAGCGTGCATGAGCATCATTCAACAATTTGCAAATTTGTACCTTTCTTCAAACTCAAAAGTTCAGATTTTTCCAGACACAAATGTATAACGCGAGAAAAATTATATTTTGCCGCAACAGAGACATTGGGTCTTCAATTTGCATAAAATGTGAATTTTTGGATTTTCAAAGATACATAAAATTAAGGAAGAATTTATAAGCCTTTATATTCTGTATACATTAAATATATTTTGATATGTAATAGTGTACAAGAAGTAAACTTTAATATTCAATCATTCCGGGCGAAAAAGCGCCCTGAAAACGCGTTGTTTCTATTTCGACCACCACATTTGAATGTCATTTTAACCAGTTTGATTACGTTTTAGGGTTTTCATGCAGAGGACTAAAATTTTCAAGCAGATGTTATTGAAAAGAATGGGTTTTGTTTGAATATCCTATGATAAACCAGCTCGCAGATATTACATTTTCCGTAAAAATCTGCTAACATTTTTTTATATGCGCCTCAATACAAAAGTGGCCACCATTAGTATAAAAATAAAATAATATCCGTTTTGAACTATTCTTATTATTGAAAGGGGTCGAGCAGTCAAGCTAGACGATTTCAGATGCACTATGCACTAAACCTTGGTAGAATAAACGTTGAAATATTTTGGATAAACACGAAGCATGTGATATTCTGGTATTTGTAAAGGTCCCCCCCTAAGCAAATATGAGGCCCCCGCGACAATTTGTCTGGCTACACCTCTGACATCAACTATGATTATTGTGGAATCTTTATCTTACAAAGATACTAAACTGGTGGAAAGAGGATTTCGTCACTTGATGGTTAACTAGTCCTCTGGCCACCAATAATTTTAAATGGATTTATCTGATTGCAGCCAAACTTGATATGCTGGGTAGGGAAATATTCTTAACGATTTAACCAATTACATTAAAATGTTAGAGCGTTTATGGTTTTCCATGGTAACGATACTCAATTCTCAAACTCATATTCAAGCATGATGAAAAAATGATTGAACCGATTTCCAGCTAAATTTGACAATGGTGTAGGAAAATATTCTTAAGTTTTCAAGTGCATTTACTGTTTCTATGATAATGAATTTGAGTTTTGATTAAGGCCTTTAGGCATCTAAGGGTCAGGCTGGGATAGGGGAGGGAAAGGATCCGGGAAGGTATCGGCATTTGCCTATTGTGACAGAGGAAAAATCCTGAAGAAACTTCAGCCAGGATATTCGGCCGCTAGGTTCTAACCCACGATCTCCCGAATGTCTAATGAGACTGAATTATTAAACACATATTCAAGCATGACAAAGGAACGATTGAACCTAATTCAATCAGATTTGACCGAATAATGAATGGAAATACTCTCAGGGCTTCAACTACAGTAGCTTGTTAACTTTTACCGTTCCCATGGTAACGAGACAATTCGATTTCTAGAGCATTGCATTAAATGTCAATCACTCGGTCATTTCAATTCCGTAGAGATCGCAAAAGATGAATGCGTCCTAATTATTATTATTATTATTATTACGAGGGTCATCCAGAAAGTAATGAATGATTGGGCAACCATTGAGTATATAGGGACTTTATGCATGGTCTAGGACATAACTAATAAACAATTAAAGATATCATAATATTTAATACTTTATTTACAATGTTACCGGACCTTAGTCTGTAGTCGTCGTAGCGGTCGTGGCACTTATTGTAAGGAGGAGGAACAAGTTTATCAATACCACTGTTCTACTCCTCTGCCGCCAATGACTTGAGCCAGGCCAAGATTGCTTCCTTGAGGTCCTCATCATTTGTAAACTGTTTCCCACCAGAGCCAAGGTGGTCTGTGAAATATTCATGTAAGAGAGATCTTGAAATTTCTGGGAAAGATTCATGTAAGGTGCTCGAAGTAAAACCCCTGCTTTCCTGACTTTTTTTTTCAACTCTTTCTTTTAAGTCATCTGTAACGAGAGATGGCGTGCCACTCCGATCCTCGTCGTGTATATACAAAAAGGAAATCCAAGACTGGACAGGAGGCGATACATGCTGGAAGGTATAACGACAATGACCGCCATCTTGAGTCTGCTTCATTTAAAAAAAAATAGTAAGTGGGCCAAGTGATATATCAATCTGCGCTGGAGTGTTCTAAGAAACCCCATGACGAAGTTAGTTTTGGCATAATTCTAATCCTGTACGACAAATTGACCTCGAGAATGGGTGAGACAAAAGATGAAAAAACGTTTTTCTGTTGAAACAGTTGAAGGAACGAAACCAAACGGTCACAAAAATATTTCCCAACATAGCGGTAACCTCTATTGTAACCGTTTGTTTGGTTTTTGTTCCTTCAACTGTTTCAACAGAAAACGTTTTCTCATCATTCGCCTCACGTTCTCTAGGGTACAGATTACATATTGCTCTACGTCAACGCAACGCAAACTTTGCATTTAGTTGCGGTGATTTGCATTAAATATTCCACTCTATTCCGATTGCGTTGCGAACGCAAATTTCGTAGAGACGATATTTAATCCTATCCCAGGTCAATTTCACGTGTCAATTTGTCGTACAGGATTAGTTATGCCGAAGCTTACTTTGTCATGGAGTTTCTTCGAACATTCCAGCGCAGATTGATGTATCACGTGACCCAGTTACTATTTTTAAAAAATGTAGCAGAGTCAAGATGGTGGTTTTGTCCTGTATCCCTTAATAGCCATTTGCTTTCAGTTTGTAAAAGAAAGGGCATTGTTCTTACTCTGTTATCAATTTACTTGATCTCTACGTTCCATTTTTCTTTGGTTCCCTTGTCGTTGTTTGTTGACCATAGCAACTATAATTTTGGTTGTGATGGTTTACCTAAACATTGTACGTGCATACGAATTTTCATTAAAATCTGACTCTGTAACTTGGTGAGTGTCTCTCGTAAACACGCTCCCATTAACTTCACACTTATAAATCGAAACTGGCATATCTTTGTCCCGGGGGCCCCGTCCATGTGTTTGGTGTCCATGTTTTACATATCAGTACAATGTGTGGTTTCCTTTCTGTTGACTTGAGTATAGCATCATTAGACGTAGAACCTATGGATAGTATTGGTTGAATTAATGATTACTTCTACTTCAGAGATATGATTAATGGTTTTAATAGTTTTCACTTTATTTATTAAATGTAGCATAGCGCAGTGTTTCGCAAACTATTTTCAAGTGCGGACCAGTTTTATTGGTTGATAGGTTCAACGCGCCATCAAAATTCGCTCAAATATGTATAGTCAGGGCAAAGGAAGAATATTTAAATCCTTGAAGTGCGGTGTACAAAATTGTCTCTGACAAATACCCTTCAGAATACGCACAGCACGCTTCTGGGATTTAAAAACTTGCCCCCCCCCCCAAAAAAAAATATATATATATATATTCCGTATTTAAGTAAAGGTTGAAATTGAAATAACTATACACTTGCGAGTGATTTTTTTATTTAGCTTATCTTTCAAAACTCTTAACATAAAAGAGTTAAACCACTATTTATTTTTTGGTTTAGTGATTGAAGATAACATCCCATTTACATAAATTATCTACATGAGTCCTAGGAATTTCACTTGAGTATGGAAATTGAGAACCTCTCCATACAATGAAAGATTTAAAACATCGTCCGATGTATGCCTCCAGAAGTTAATGCAGAGTGATTTCATTGCGTTTAAGTTTATTGTAGTCAAGCCAAGTTTCATATTTAACTTCAAATTATTTTCATCATGAATTAAAATTTTAGTATCATCGTCATAGACAATCGTATTAGCAGAATCGAAATTTTCGGGTAAGTCATTTATGTATAACAACAGAATTGGTCCTAATATAGATCCTTGCAGTACACCAGTTTTTACAGATTTGTATCTCGAACGACAAGACCGTATGCAGTTCTCGTTTTGCTGTAAGTACTTCATTTCAGTAGTAACTTTTCTTTATTCTAAATACGAGTGAAACCAATTGTAAGCTAAACCTCGAATACCATACTGCCCTCCTAAGCGAAAAGGCCTTAACTCCACATTTTTCGAATATCAAGATATTGGTATGGTAGTGTTCACCGTATAATTTTCTACTATTCTAAGGTGGAATTGAGATGATTCGCCCAAGAAGAAGGGGGTTATGACGTCATTAATGTTGACCTTAAGTCCAAAATTGTAAGTAAAACTAAGCGAAAATACCTTAACTGACATTCTTTAAGCAAAAATACCTTATGAATACGGCTTTTTCGCCTCTTATGAAGTGCAAGTATCAATACCTTATGTACAGAATGAAACACCAGGCAGGTAAAACGCACTATATTTTTTTTTATCTTCCCTGCAATAATATTTCTTTGTTATAATGACTGTGTTTGCGGCACTTTGTTTGTTTTCTTGTAGTACATATTTTCGTCCAAAGTTTCAGTTTGTGTAAGCTTATTCTAGTTACCATTGTGATTAGTGCCAGAGCAGGAGAAACAGGTGAATATATTTATTGTGCATTTAAGGGAAACTATAAATAAGTTTTTGGACTCTAGAGCGTATAAAATTATGGCAATTGTGAAAGATATAAATTCAGAGTCTCAATTTACGTCTCAGTCGGAACAGTAGGCAGCGGCTGACTGTGGGAAACAAAGAAATCCTGATGAAGTCAACTCTTATGAGTCAACTCCGATGAAGTCGAATCATGATGAGCAAGTTTTACATGAAACATGTTCATTAATTACATCGTCAATCCTCCAGGAATATGACGCAACATTAACTGATTCTGTTACAATAGCAGAATCTGCAAGTTGCCTCATTCCGAATAATATTGATAATTGTGATGGTGAAGGAAATCTGTTGTCAGAAGATTATGGATCGTCTTGCGTTTCATCAGCTGTAAGAGGTGGTGTTTACGACGAGGACAGATCAGCTACTATCGTTTCACAAGAAAAGTATGAAGATGTGACAGTAGCGGCTTCTGATGATCTTCAGGTAACCGTTTCATCAGCTGTAAGAGATGGTGTTTCCAGAGAGGAAGGACCAGATGCTGTTGCAGAAGAAACGTATGAAGATATTACAGTGACGGCTTCTCATGATCTTCAGGTAACCAAATATGGTTTGCCAAGAAAACGGAGAAAGGAAGTCTCCAGTGTGGCAGAGCAAAAGAAGACCAAACTTATGGAAATTACATTGAAGCATAATGTTAAACCCCCATGTAGTAGCTGTCGGAAAGGCTGCACAGGGTATCGCAGACTCGAAGGGAAGAAATAAATAAGAAATTTTGGAAATGAGCAAGCCTGAAAGTACGTATGTTTGTCTTACAATGTAGAATCCGTCATCCAGTACAAAGACGTCGAGGAGCTGAGAGTACATCCCGAAACAGATCGTTTTCATATTTTCTGCCGAAACATATAGAATCGTTTAATCCAGTAGCTCCACATTATCGACGAGAACACGCCCCGAACCGAAGATACGTTCCTAATGACATTAGTGTTAAACGAATGTACGATCACTTTATTGAGACCAGAGGAATGCATTGTTCCTATGACCTATACAGAGCAGTTCTAAAGAAGATGAACGTAGCTTTTACAAAACTGGGAAATGAAGAATGCGATTTCTGTGAAAAGATTGAAAAGCATAATGCGGATCACAAGAAAAACCCTACACTGTTTGACTGTGTTGATTGTCGTAAGTTCACAGAACATATGGAGAAGGCCGGTGCAGCCAGGAATAAGTATCGGGAACACGCAACACAAAATGATCCGAATAAACTTTATGTCTCTGCTAACTTGCAAAAATTTATTATGTTACCTCGCATGGATAGCATTAAAAGTGTTATTTTCCCCAAAAGATTAATTGCATTCAATGAGAGCTTTGTACCTTTAGCAAATAATGTGAAGGAACATCCACTTGCAGTTATTTGGCATGAAGCAACGGCAGGAAGAAAAGAAGAAGATATTGTAAGTGCCTTCCATGCCTTTTTCCTCCACCACAGAGATGTAGATAATATCATATTATGGCTTGATAACTGTTCCGCACAAAATAAAAATTGGTGCCTACTGACGTTTCTTATATACCTTGTAAATGATTGCAAAGAAGTATCCACGAAATGTGTTGAATTGTATTATTTTGAAGCAGGACACACATTTATGTCTGCTGATTCTTTTCATCACCAAGTTGAGCTTTCTTTGAAAAGGTAAGGGAAAACTTATGACTTCATAGATTTTGAAACAGCAGTAAGATCATGCAGCAAAGTTCAGGTAAAAGTAATGGAAGTTGAAGACTTTTGTGACTGGAAATCTGAGTGTTCGTTACACAAACTGAAGAAAGATAAGGCCTACCGTCCCAAGCTGGCTGATATTGTACACATCAAAGCTGAAAAAGGTTCGCGAACGTTGCTGTACAACACCTCTTATGGTGCTTATGCTCCTTTGCAAGAATTGGATTTCTTAAATCAGAAAGCTAGCAAAAGAGAAATTCAAGCAGGTAAAACAAGGAAGCAATGTCGTGGAATCAATGAATCGAAGAAGGAAGAAATACTGAAGAGACTCGTCCCACTAATGCCCATTTGTAGACGTGAATTCTGGTTGAAGTTGCCATGTTCTCCAAACGTTGGTGATCTTGGAGAAGAAGACGGTGATTATTGATCAATTATTCATTCAGCAAAAAATTATTGCAGAGATAAGCAAGATACCCAATAAAACTGCATTACAAAAATGTAGTGAAACTAAGTTGTTGTTCCTAGCCTTGTTATTTACATTTCTATTTGCATAAACATTTATTTAATAAAATAGACGCTACTGTATTCAAAAGTGTATTAAAAAATCAAACTTTCACTGTTATAAATACTGTGTACTGTCGATGTGATAAAGCAAATAAAAAATATGGTGGAAATATAAAAGTCAGGCAAGATTCCGTAACAAAAACAATAATTATGTTGTGCTCATAATGTCAAAGATGGAGTTAAGGTATGTTTCCTTAATGTGTTCGATCGTCTCTGTGTGGATATAGGAAGCAAAATAGCAATAACTCCAAATTTATCCCTAATGCAACAGCGTAAAATATATAAATGTATAGCAGATAAATGTTAGGTCTCGAAAATGCATATTTATTAAATTTTTACTGAAATGTGGCACAGTTAAGGGTATAGCCCAAGACAAAACACGTTTTCCTCAATTTCTCGAAATTGTGTGAAATGGAGTTAAGGCCTTTCCGCTTAGGAGGCCAGCATAGGACTTTATGTTTTCTTCAAAGTATATTATGATCTAACGAGTCAAAAGCTTTTGTCAAGTTTATAAACATAACAGCAATTACGTCATTTTTTTCGATATGATGTAAAATTTGAGCATGAAGTGAGTATATTGCAGTGTGCGTGCTTCTGTTTTTTTTTTTTTTTTTTTTTTTTAAGTTTTGACTTTTTGAGAGTAATTTTCTAGAATTTAGAAATGACAGTAGTCATTTTTGCATTACTATTTCTAATATTTTAGAGAAAACTGATAGGTGGAAGATAGGACGATAGTTTTCTACCGAGCTTTTAGAATATTTTTTTTGTGAAGAGGTTTTATCACTGCTGTTTTTAGAATATCTGGAAAAACAATAGAGAGTAAAGATACATTACGAAGATGCGTGAGTGGTGCGATCAGTAGATTACCATGCCTCTTTATGAGAAAGTCTGGTATTTCATCGATACTAAATGACTGAGTATTTTAGATCTCGCGTAATATGCTGCAGTTCACCAGTTGTGACTAACTTTAGAAACATTAATTCGGCACAGTTATTTTTGGCCTTTTGCGCTGAATAACATGTCTTGTTTTTAAACTTACTTGAAATCATCTGAACTAAGTCAATAAAATAATAGTTGAATTTATTCGCTACTAAAGTGGGTCTGATATAAAATCTTTAGTTTATGGGGTTTGGCATGGTAAACAAGGCATGGGTTTTGCTTTGAGGATTAAAACGGCCGTATCATATTCCATTCTCTTACTGACACAAAGTTTTACGTAAACCTTTTTGTTATCTTTTGACATATTCATGGAATTGAGGAGAAGAGGAGTACTTTTTAGATATGTCAATCAGAAAGTGTTCACGTTTGACAAAGTTGCATATCCCTATAAGTTCTTTAGCCTATGTTTGTTACGCGTGTGATTTATATTTTCCGGAAACGGAAGGTTTAAGTAATATTTAACGGTCTCAATAAATATATTAAACTTGTTATTATATCCGTTTCTTTGTACACGCCAGTCTAATTTTCTTTCCTAAGCAGACACTGAAAGTACGCGTGATTATTTTCTCTATAATCTCTGAACACAAACTTTGGGGTTAGGCACCCATGTGATGTTCGTCGCATGTCTTGGATAGTTAACTCTACTGACTGAGCTAGATGATCGCAGAGATATGTGTGATGGACCTTGCTACCCACTATACTTTTTGATACAATTATTTTATCTAATAGAGAAACAAACGTTTTAGTTATTCTCGTAGGGGAATTTATCGTAGTTTTAAGAATATAAGAACTCACAAGGAAGGGTCATGAACGTGTCAAACGGACTACTGAATCAAACATAGTCCATTCGAAAGAGATAACAGAGGCATGTTCAGGGGCAAAAAATTAGGTGCCATGGACAACGGGGTAACTCCCTGTACCCCATAAACCCTTTCAAGCGCAATGTAAAGCCAAGATGTACTTCAAGAGATCGCAGCGCTATCTCCTTATATGTCTAATGTATTTTTATTGTTGCACGAAATTTCAATGCTGGTCCTACAAATTCAAGCCTAGAGAGTTCAAACTTTCAGGGAAGAAAGTTCATAAGGAATTTTAGAGTCTTATGCGTGCCTATTTTTTAAGTTTTCTTTCTTGTTCATTGTTGAAAATGCTTCATTGTTATATTCATAACAACAGTGAAACGATTTTAACAATGAACAAGAAAGAAAATGAAAATTCGGCACGGATAAAACTCTGAAATTGGTTATGAACCTTCTTCCCTGAAAGTTTGAGTTCTCTAGGCTTGAACTTGTAGGAGCAGCATTGAAATTTCGTATACTCATTCTCTTCAGAATAAACCAAGCATTCCAAAAGTGCCATGCATTTGCGGCATGACGTATGTGGAAAGGGAAATTTGGAAGAATTTTGCAAAAATTTCCCCCCAAATCCCTTCTATCAACTTTGGTCCCCTCTGGAGCGGTCCAGGGAAAGACCACACAATCCAAATCTATCTCGAAAAATACTATGGGTATAGACAGTGCGTGCGCCAAGTTTGGTACCTTTAGCTTAGATATGAGGAAAATGTTTTTATACCAATGCTTTCTGTATATACGAAACCGAACCTATTACCTTACCTATAAACAGGACCTAATATTAACATTTATAAACGCAGTACTATTCATCCGGTTGTCATAGTTCGTACGTGGAGAGGGAAATTGGGGATAATTCGCGAAAATTCCCTCCAAAAAATCCCTATTGTGAAGTTTTGCGCCCTCTGGAGTGGCCCCGGGTAAGAGTGAAGGTTCATCCGAATCCACCATTTAGCACCCTTGATTATGCCGTTGTATCGTTTGATGCGCTGTTGTTGCTATCCGAATTGAGCGGCGTAGGGCATAATGAAGGGTGTGTATCGACGGCACATCTTCTGTACACTTGGATGTAACGTATCCACCGTTTGTGCGGCTAGAAGCCATATTTGAAGAAGGAAAAAGTAATGTGTTGATTTGAAGATATTAAATATGTGTGTGTGTGTGTGTGTTTTAGTTTTTTTTTTAACGGTAATCAACTTTTCTTAATAGTTCGATAAATTTCCGCTAATAAATGCAATCGTTTGTGGAAACCAGTTATGACTTACGGTGATTTGTGGTCCACGCGATACATAACTGATTTCAGATCAGTTTCATTAGAAATAATGGACAAATTTTACTTTGGGGGCCCTAAATGTGTAAAATTTACAGGAGAAATGTAATGTTTGCAAAGCGTGTGGAAGAGTTGAAACGCAAAATAATACAGTTTCAAATTATGAAATGAGAGTGAAAGAGCGGAAAGTACGTTGGGGTGTTAAAGGCAATGTGCATAGCGTGTAATAAAAATATCTCACATTAAACAAATTATTCTTATTATGTGAAGGTTGCATCACGTTCTTAGCATTGTCGTACCTAATGAGAAACGGCATTATTGGATTTTGTACACGGTAGAAAAACCACGTCGATAAATTTACGAATTAATATAAACTTCATGCCAACAATAGCATGTAGACATATAAGAAAAGGAAAGTACTTGGTTTAGGAGTAAATGAATAATCCGCTCGTGTAGAGCTTGTCAGCTTCTCTTCAGGTTACATTAAATTTGATAACGTTGGAAATAACAAAAAAAATCTGACCGAGTACTCTCGGAATATTGACCCCACTCATGCTTTATTCTCACGGGAACAAATCCACTTTAGGGTAAGCACGCTTCAATCAAACTTTTTCTAACGTAGTGTAATCAAAATTAATGAAAACTATAAAAAATTAACCTGTTACCCTAATGTGAGAAATTTAAACAACAAGAAAAGAAACTAAGTCAAAAAGTTCCGGAGTTACGATAAATGGTCCACCATTGTATCAATAAAGTTTTAATGTACAAGGTCGCAGATGCGATTAAAAAATACTTTATTTACTATACAGATGTTCTCGGGATATCAGCCAGGTGAAGTCCGACGATAGAGCCGACGTTTCAAGAACAGACATTGTTCTCATCTTCAGGGCAAGTATACTGAGACTAGTTCATGTGTACTATATATAGTAACGGTAGGGGGCGGAGCTTAAGAATCTGTGTCTCTGATTGGTTGGCCTATAGCTTGACGGTGATTGGTCGTTTTCATGTATGTTTTCTTTATGACTGGTGTCCAAGTCCGACTAAGTTGAAATCCTGTATCTCTGTTGACATTATTACGTTCTTGTAGTATGGCAAGAGATTCTTTTATTATCCTATCCCAGTAATTGGAGCTCTTTGAGATAATTTTAGTGTCAGAAAATAAAATTCTATGTTTTTCTGTTATGCTGTGTTCTGCCAGGCCTGATTTCTCCGGATAAAATAGCTTGATGTATCTTTCATGCTCCTTGCATCGATGTTCTACTGTCCGTCCTGTTTGTCCTATGTATGTTTTTCCGCATTCACAAGGAATGCAGTATACTCCTGGTGTCTTAAGACCCAAGTCGTCTTTAACTGGACGAAGTAGGTTTCTGATTTTTGACGGCGGTCTGTGAATGGTTTTGATGTTGTGTCTCCTCAGGATTCTTGCAAGCTTTCCAGAAAGTTTACCAGTGTAGGGCAGGACTGCAATATTGACAGGATCTTCAGTTTCTGGGATGGTCTTCTTCTTGCTGGAAAAGGTCCTTTTTAGGACCAAACGAATGTCATCTTTCTTGTATCCATTCTGCAGTAAGGTCTTCTTGAGATGTGCCAGTTCACTAGGGAGACTTTCTTGGTCTGAGATGGTTTTTGCTCTAAGTGCAAGTGTGCTGATGACTGTATTGCGCTGCGATTTATGGTGAAAACCGTTTCCATTAAGGTAAAGGTCGGTATGGGTAGGCTTCCTATAAACACTGTGGCCCAGACTTCCATCAGGTTTGCGACGAATGAGGATGTCTAGAAATGGTATGCAGCCCTCCGTTTCTGTTTCCATGGTGAACTTAATGTTGCTGTGTTGATTGTTGAGAAATTCAAGGAACGACTGTAGCGCATTTCTACCATGTGGCCAAATGACAAATGTATCATCGACGTATCTGTAAAAACATGATGGTTTTAATGGTGCTGATTCTAGTGCTTTCTGCTCGAAACTCTCCATGAAAAAATTTGCCACTGCTGGTGAGAGAGGTGATCCCATGGCGACGCCGTCTGTTTGTTCATAGTACTGTCCGTCGAAGAGGAAATATGTGGAAGTTAATGTTATCTTGAATAAATCTACAATCACCGGCGGGAAGTGCTCGCTGAGTAAAAGCAACGTGTCCTGTACTGGAACCTTGGTAAACAGAGAGACCACATCGAAGCTGACTAGGATGTCATCTGGAGAAATACGTATGGTCTTCAGTATTTCCACGAATTCATATGAGTTCTTGACGTGGTGTTCACACTGTCCCACCAAGGGTTGAAGAAGAGAAGTGAGGTACTTGGCCAGACGGTAAGTTGGGCTTCCAATTGCACTGACAATGGGCCTCATTGGGATGTCAGTCTTATGTATTTTCGGTAGTCCATACAGTCTCGGTGGTTGGCAGTTATGTGACGTGATTTTCTTGCGTATTTCTTCTGGTAAATTTGCCTTCTTCACAAGGATGGCAACTCTACGTTCATACGCCATCATACTCATTCCTACTGAAGCCTACAAGAAGAAGATGTCAGATTTACTCAACGACTCGGCCTATAGACAACTCAAGAAAGATCCCACCGCCAGTATTGAATTGCTGTCCTAGAATATCTACTTTCGCGTCTTCACTTGTGTTTCTATGTGCAGGCTTGCATAACGAATTTTCTTTTTTATTATTATTATTTTACTACATTAAGATTTTCAAACCACAACCGGGACGGGCGTAAGCCACAGTGCTGTTACCGCCCATAAAATTCATTTTATCTTATTTTTATCAAACCGCAACAACAGAAGTGCTTTGATTTGATATGTCACATAGGGTTCTGCCCTTTCTCATACCCCGATAGAGGGGTCACCCCCTCCAAAATTTTGAGTATAACTTTAAAATTTTACTGTTAAAATTGATCCTGAAAAATCTACTTACAATTCCCCCCATCCCTATTTGCCTTTGTAGAAATCCAGTAAGATGCTGCATATTTTCAGATATCATTCTTCGAGGAAATTTATTATTTTCTCACGATATGCATTTAGTAAACTGTTGCAATATAGTTATAACATTTGTTGATAACTTTCTGTTTAACATTTTACTTTCTTCGGCCTGAGCCAAAGTTGCCGAAAAGCCTTAAATAAAAATTCAATTAAATTCAATTCCCATTTCTTCGGAATAAGACCTTCAACATTCATACATGTACCTTGCGTCCATTAGGCTTTCAACTGTTATTACAGTAGTGCCCATCTACCGTTTGAAATCTGACAACGGGGTTAAACAGGGTACAACGGGACGATGCAAATAGTGCACTCGACGGTGCACCGTTGGATTCGGTTACACCTTCAACGTAAGATTCACGTAGCCATGGGTGGATTTAGGAGAGAGGCCGTGGGGAAAAGGGCTATATTTTAGAATTACACATTTAAAGTCTTTTTGAAATGACTGGAGTTAGGGTAACGCCCTCCCCCATAAATCCGCCCATATACGTGGCCAAATCTATCCAGTTGTGATCGTAATGTGAAAACAATTAATCTAAGCAATTTGTTACGCTGTAGGTAATAATTGTGGCAAGTTGCAGTTTGATTGGAAACTGTATTGCGTTTGTTGATAAATGAACAAGCGAAAAATTATTCCGATGAAAGTTGGAAAGGCATTGATTTGGTTTGGGACCCTTCGTTATTCTTTGCCAAGTTCTATGTGTGTAAAAATAAATAAAAAATGTAGTTATAATTAATTTTAGATAATTAATTAAATAAATAACATATTTTTAGTGAATTGATTAAAATTAAAGTTCACTGGGCTATACATTACTAATATTTATTCTGTTACCAATTTCTAACAATCTACTTACAAGCAACAAATTGTAAAAAAGCGTCTTTTATTCTTTTCTTTTAACTTAACATATGCCACTGCACATAATGTGTGTAAGGGATACGATGAATAATCAAAATGCTTTTTACAAACCGGAAAGTTCTAATGGGGATCGCAAGCATGAGGATATTATAAACGAAGGTCATGATATGAGTTTGATTGAGAAAGGTTTAGATTAATTGTTATTACATTGCGATCACAACTGGGTACATTTGGCCACATGAATCTTACGTTAGCCAGATTCTCTCTTACCTGGGGCCGCTCCAGAGGGAGCAAAACTTCACAATAGGGATTTTTTAAAGGGAATTTTCACGAATTATCCGCAATTTCCCTCTCCACGTACGAACCATCACAACCGGATGATTAGTACTGCGTTTATAAACGGTTTTACTATGTCCTATTCAGGGGTGGGGGAGCTATGACGCAAACTGCGTCATTGAAATATTTTAGGGTTAAAAATCTATAAATTGTATTTGAGAGGGGGTTATAAAAATTAATCGAAAGAAAGAGTTTCTTTTTACGGAAGAGCAACTACGGATAACACAGTGCATAACATTTTTCTTTTGTCCTTATACTACGATATTAACCAATTTGTTCAATGGTTCAACGGTATTAAGGTCTTCAACTTGCATTTATGGAAGTATTGATTAATAATTTTTCATACTGAGTAAAGTGGTTCAAACCTATTGATTAATTTTTCATAATGAGATATTTTTTCCTACAGAGAGAACTAGAGGTCGTCTTTTCCCCGCTGTTTGAAGCTGTACAGCTGTAACAGATGGGATAGTACAGCGCAGTACCTAGAATGGATCAACCGATCACGCCGTTATGAAGTGTCGAATCTAGAAATTTTCCTATGGGGGCAAAGTACATAATGAGATAGCTCTAAAACTTTCGTGAGAAACCGAATATACAGTGTAAAATTTTCTGAGCAGTGAGCATAAAGGCATTGTAGGGATAGTATTGGTTATAAAATATTTTTTTTATATTTTAGAAGTGGTGGTTCGAATTTCTCCTTGCTTCTGGAAGAAACATGTGTACATTTATGATTCTCCTTCTTATTTTTAATATTTCGCTTTTTACTTCTGCGATAATGAGTTGTCTCTCTTTCGGCAGGAAATTAAATTACCTGTTAATTTTATATAGTTTTGTAAATGCCTCCGAGATAAATGAAATAAAGCAAAAAATTAAAACGTAGTGCCTTACACAATAGCGTTTGCCTTCTCCCCTCTGACGGGTTAAGGCATGTTTAAGGTACTGAGATAGGATGTAGTTAATAATAATAATAAAGGGCAGATTTCAGAAGTTTGCTTTCGTTTAGAAAGATGTTATACAAGTAAAATTAGCGCCATGTTACTCACCGGACTGTATGATAGGACTTGGATAGTTGTGCGACTTAACAGCCAGTTCCAATGATTGCTGTAGAAGAGTGTAGGTACTATATCTGTGACTCTTCTTCTCTTCTGTTATTATAAGTTCTCTTCTATATATCGGATTCTCTTTTCCCCTTCTAGGGAGCTGAGGAGCTTAAATGATTATATAAGTCAGCATATTTCCAGGGGAGTTGCAGGCCCACAGTCTGAGGCTCCTGTTTTCCACTCATACAGCCCGGAAAGGTTTCTGTGCTATTAACATAAATACTAACTGACACTACATTATTTCTATACATAACAAGTTACCTATATTTCTTTTGTACCAACTTATCCATGAGTAAGTGTTTTCTTTAAGTGTCTTACAAGAATTCGTTGCCTGATGCAACTTCATAATATACGTTCGCTCAATTATAGTTTTGTTGATTCTTTTATGCGTCTCTCTATAATCTCGAGACATAGTCCTGGGATCGATAGGTATCCCTTACAATAGCTATAATTTTTGAGTGCAATTATTTCCTTATGATTCTGTCAGTCACCACTCTTGTTTGATAAGTAGGAAAATCGAAGTGTTAGCACGAACAAATTTTCTTTCCTGCTTTCTTATATAGCAGAAGTATTTAAAGGAGTCGTAACTACTAACTACATCCCTTACCAGAAAATTATATTGTCTACGGCACTTCAATCTGCACTTTTTCTGAACCTTATTACATTAGGAAATATTTACGAAAATTACTAAAAATTAGCTGATAATTTAATTTCGATGCCAAAAGCCCACTTAATTACGTAACTAGTCATCCCAGTTTAGTTTAAAGTTCAGATTATGTTTTGTTCAGAGTTTGGACTTATAGGAAGTCATATTTAGATGGCAGATCCTTGCCCAGTCCATGTCCCTTTTCCATGTTTATCTAGAGGCAAAGTCGTCAATCCTCTTTGATTGAAGCGTTGTTTCTATGTATATTTTATGTACTTTAAATTTCGTTGCACCAGACCAGATTGATATTTAAATTAGTACGTTATAGTAGGCTTTTTATGTAATAGCATCTTAATATTTTACAGTGATCTTCCACAGCAACTTTCATATAGTATTTGATCAGTAGCCTCAGATCAAATATTCCTTATCCTCGACCTTAAGATTTTTTTTCGACTTTTGACGTAGCTGTGCCTGAATTTTATCAAGTGGTCTTTGGGTTTTGCTTGCTGAGAGCTTCTTTTAGTTCACACGAAGAATTTTGAATTGGAACTTAAAATTATGGGCAATAGAACAGGTGATTTGGCACGAGATATTGTGTTGCTGAAACTGTCTGTACATAGAATTTCAATTTGAATTTTCATAATTATACCATCGGGCTGGGAGGTAAATCACACAGTTTGGGGGGTGCGTGTGGTCTACTGTCCTATTTATAGGTAAGGTCATAGGTTCGGTTTCGTATATACAGAAAGAATTTGTATAAAAACATTTTCCTCATACCTATTAAAGTTAACGGAACTAAACTTAACACATGTATTGCCTACACCCCATAGTATCTTTCGAGATTGATTTGGAATGTGTGGTCTTACCCGGGGCCGCTCCAGAGGAGTCCAAAGTTGATATAAGGGATTTGTGGGAGGGGGGGAAATTCTTTCAAATTTACCTTTCCACATACGTCATGGGCGCAAATGCATGACACTTTTGGAATTGGTTTATTTTCAAGAGAATGAGGTATGAACCATGACTCTCCGATGAATAGTGTTGATGCAATAACTATTTAACTGAGAGTCTCAAATTTCTTTCAAATGACTTTCTTTTAAAATGGTTTATGGGGTACAGGGGGATACCCCGTTGTCCATAGCACCTAATTTCTTGCCCCTGAACATGTCTCTGTTATATCTTTCGAATGGATTATGTTTGATTCAGAAGTCCGTTTGACACGTTCATGACTCTTCCTTGTCAGTAACGACAGCAGATCATATTTCGTTTTTAAATCCTGCAGAAAATTTACATTCAGGTCACCACACAATATTAAATATCTACTTGCTTTAAATATATTTTCTAAAAATTAATTTAGACCATCATAAAATATTTTGAAGTTACTGTCCGATGTTCTGTATATGCAAATCACTATTATATTGTGATCTACAAGTTCTACAGCATTTGCCTCAAAGTGTGTCTCTATAAATTTTGAATAGATATTGGCTTATATCTAATATTTTCCTTAATAAAAATACATACACCACCTCTCGTTATGTTTTTCCTGCAGTAAAAATTAGCTATATTATAATTTGGAATATTTATATGTACAATTTCTTGATCCTTTAGCCAAAGATCTGAGATACACATCGTTTTCTAGTAGCTCTTCTAATACGAAAGTTTTTGAAAAGCAAAAACTGCATGTTTTGATGTAATACTCTGACATTATTTTGATTGTTTGTTGCAGTGACAATTTGGGAATATTTTGTGCCATCATTTACTTTCTTACCTTTATTAACTACCATAGACCTCAAATTCTATTATGAGGTCGATGCCAGAGCAACCTAGCGGATGACTTTAAAATCACGTGCTCTTATAAAAAAAACATTAGTTTTAGCGCAGCCGGAAATGGGGAAGCGTGATAAGTCTATCTATTATGAGGTCTATGTTACTACTGTTCAAAGATTACCCTTAACAGAGTATTGCTACTGTTGGAATTTGAGAATATCTTAGCGTACTGTCATTTACAATAAAAGATTATCACTTAAGTATTCTGGCATCTTTTCTCTCTCTCTCTCTCTCTCTCTCTCTCATGGAGATTCTACATTACGATCAACGAAATCATTTTCTGCCATTCCTACTCTTTCTTGATCAACATTACTTTGATTAATTTTTTCCCTTACATCTTCTTGCACTTCCAAATTTTGCACTTCTATGCTGCTTTCTAGAGTCACATTTTCCTCCTTATTTCCTTCTTGAAATCCAGAGTTCTCACCTTTGTCCTCTTCCGTATCATTTGGATCGCAGCATCCATTATTTTTGTTTTCAGTAGTTAAATGTTTCTTCGACTCCTCACTTTGTTCGTCTTCTTGTATTGCATTGCAGCATTCGCCTGGCGACACTGAGGGAAACCCTGAAAAACCAGTCAGGATGGTTGAATGCACACCCATTGCCGATCAGAGGTTCACGACGGTACCGCCTGGACGACTAGGGTTGGTTTTGTGAAAGAAATACTGTGCCAACTGTAGATTAGTATTCCTTTAATTTTAAACAAGAACAACTTTAAAATAATGGCTATTAGCTAATGCTAAAGCTGAAATTTCAAACAATTTGTTCTGTTAGTATATGAGGAAGAGGTTCAGTCATTCATTCAAACTTGCGTTGTTTGCGATTTGGGTGAGTAGCCAATTGAAACACATGTTTTATTGTAAGGTAAGTGTAAGACGTGTTTCAGTTGGCTATTCACCCAAATCGCAAGCTTTCGGGTAAATCAGCCCTAAGGGGTGATTTATATGCAAGCTTGCTTTGCGTGCGATTTGTATGAATAGACAATTGGAGCACGTGTTTTATTACGTAGTACGTAGAACACGCAATAAAATACGTGTTTCAATTGACTAATCACCCAAATCGCACGCAAAGCGAGCAACGCAAGCTTAGATGTAAATCTGCCCTAACTTTTGTGAGAATACATGTATTACAATTGAGATAATAAGAAATTCAAGGAAAATAAAATGTGTGCGGCACAATTACATAAAGTCCTCTTATGTTAGTCTGTCGCTGTCCGCAAGATAAAAAGATTGTGGTCTTTTTCTTAGTATGACTATGACATTATCAATTAGTTTAGAATTAATAATAATAATGATTGGTTAACGTCTGGTAAAATATTCTTATGAGTACAAGACAACGGGGAAGACAACTATAGTGAGCAAATGCAGATTTGAGCTGCTGTGATCGAAAGCGAAAGAGGAAAAGACAGTAGGGGAATGAAAAACCTTCGCGGCGTCGATTGTCAATTATTAGTGGGCGTAGTGTTGTGTTTTTGATAGTAATAAACCCTTTCAGCTGTTCACAGACAATAACATAGTTACGAAGTGTTGCATTTGATAACGCTATAGTTTGAAGTGCGAGTTTACGATTCCCTAAAAGACGAGAATATAAGTGAAACATTACAAACGCACAGTAACTTTCTTCTCTCAGGTGACAACAGGTAATGATAGAAAACAATTGAGGTCAGACAAGTACGATTAGAAGAAAGATGGCGGCTAACTTAGACGAGGAGCAGAGCCTTCGGGAGTGCGAAGCTTATGTGCAAAGACATAATATTCAACAAATATTGAAAGATTGCATTGTGCAGTTATGTGTAAGCCGACCTGCTAATCCAGTTTCATTTCTGAGGGAGTACTTCCAGAAGCTAGAAAGGGTAAGTTACATGTGTTCGCACTTCGTAGTTTCTCCTGTTTGTTTAATGCTGCAAGTTAAATATTTGTTTTCTTGTACGATTTCGTGCTAGTAGTAGTAGTAATTTCATTTGATTGAACATAGTGTATTATTAAGTTTAACTAGTTGTGATATAAATGTCCTGCAAATAATTTAAAGCAAGCGAACAGATTTAAACATTTGTCACCTTGGTGCTAATGAAATAATTTACCGTAATTAAGGATTGTAATTCTTTCCTTAATAAAAGCTAAAGCAGTTGTTTTGCGCAGTCGATTGTGTGGTTAAACTTATATTTTGAGCTCTGATGACACAGACTTGGTATAAACGGCTAATTTGTAGTTTATGAATCCAGTTATTTGCCTTGCACTTACTTTTGATGATGAGCTATTGGACAGTTTGATTTATTTGCCAATTCCATTACGATCTGTGATTTTAGTTAAGATTTACTTTATCTACTCCGAACATCGACCACCCTATAATCCGTATTTGTAGTTCGGTTTTAATATAACGATATATTATCACTAGAGACAAATATAAACGCTGAAATGGTACTTTTTTGCTTTGCATCATTGGGAAACACAGTATTCGGATAACATTTACGTTATCCACACCAAACTTGAGCCAACTACTGACAAATTATACGCTGTACACAACTTTTTTTTTTTAAATAATAATTCTCTATGCCGCTTCCATATACACAATCTGACAAATAGCGACAGAAAACCTGTTTCGGAAATTACACTATAATAATTAATTCGTAAATTACGCACTCCAGTTGATGCGCAGCCGGATATAGTGGCACGCGGAGGAATACTAATGTCGTCACAGATGGTATTTTTTCTTTGCATTTGTCGTCTTGTTCTGTTTGCAAGTTAAACTTATGTGGGTTAGGCTATTTATATATAATAATAATTCTCAGCCATATTCAATTCACTACTGGAAGAGGTCTCCCGTAGGGAGGAGTTGGTCTATTACTCCCACGCTGACCAGACGTGTTGGGAGAGGAGAGCCAAAGCTCTTAATTGTGATCGCCAATTGTAACAAGTAAAAAAGAAGTCAAGGAAGAAGAAGAAAAAGTGTAGCATCGGACAAAGCATGTGTCTTATTGTCCAGAAGTTCCTAATCTCGAGAAAGCTAACATTTAAAATCTACAGAACGGTTATTCTGCCGGCAATATATTATATGCTTCCGAAGGTTGGAGTATGACCCTGTCAGATGAACATAAAGTACGTTTGTTTGAAAATAAGGTTCTAAGAAAGATATACGGGCCGAAAAGATAGAAAGGTTAGGTTAAAATATAAGGGAGTCGCAGACCCTGAAACAATATTGAAAGACAAGTTCAGAATGTAGAATAATTGAAGCGACAATATGAACGGTAGAGAATTCAAAACAGTGCATCTTTGAATTAACATGTTTTGTTCTTTGATTTAACGGGATTTTGTTGTTTGAAATAGCGAATATGTTCTATAAGCCTAGCCTAAAGTTTACATTTGGTTTGGTGTATATAGCGGCTGTTGAATAAGTTCATCATTGAATACACTCACTGCCGGTGTCTTTAAGGACGAAAGTCTGTTTAATCTTCCTATAATCTTGGGAAATGTTGGCTGTTGACCATAGTGTTTGAAAATAAAGTTTTGAAACTGATATACGGGCCGAAACGACCGGAGAAGACTGCATAATGAAGAACACAGACTGTATGAATCACCTGATATATTATAAGAATAATGAAATCACTACGACTATCATGGGCAGGTCGTAGTTTTTTCGGATGGAGGAAAAAACTATATTCGGTCGTAGATAGAAGCTAGAGGGAAAAGACCGTTGGAAAGACAAAAGATGAAGTTAGGAGAACAACATTGGAGGGATCTTGAGAAAGTAGATGTTCGTGATGAGACCGGCTCAATCTTGTCCAGAATAGAATTCAGTAGCCAATGTTACTGCATGGATGAAATTGCGAGTTCCGTACGCCATAGGGTTAGTTCAACAAGGCTTTGCACGATGTAAAATGTTAACTATCCTAATACAAAACTGGACAAAATTTTAAACTGAATCAGTTCTAGTATATGGTCTTTGTTCAACGTAATCTGAAGTACAATTACAAATGTTGGTAACAACGTAAGTCCTCAAATCCGATGATAATGTGGAAAAGGAATGCTAGTGTAGTGAAAAAGATACACCAAGTCAAAAGAGAGTGCGTCGCGGAAGAACAGGCAAGGGGACAACAATCACAAACATCACAAAGCCCGTTACCGATGAGAGACGAAGTGTTCCTGGAATTCGGCTGGACCACTCAACCAACAATTTCGACTTCGTCGGAGTCATGAAGTCAATTATATCGGTTTTCGGAAACATACTGAAGATTAATGTATAGCAACGATCTCCAACAAAAAAATGGCAGCAGTACCGAAATTATCTTTGCACGAAATTTCAATGTTGCTCCTACAAATTCAAGCGTAGAGAGTTCTAACTTTCAGGGAAGAAAGATCATAAAAAATCAAGAATTCGATCATTGCCAATTTTTTTTTGTTTTGTTCATTGTTATTATGGATATCCAAACCTATAACAAAGAAGTGATTTCAACAATGAACAAGAAAGAAAATAAAAAATCGGCATTGATCGAACTCTTGAATTGGTTATGAACTTTCATCCCTGAAAGTTAGAACTCTCTAAGGTTGAATTTGTAAGAGCAGCATTAAAATTTCGTACAACGATAAAAATACAATTCCTGGTTGTTGTTAATTCCTTGTAATTTGAAATTTAGTTCACTGACTTACCAAAAATATGGCACTAGGCACGCCGTTAAAGAACGGTTGTTTTTAATTACATAGTTCTTCGAATAAACTTCGGTAAACTTTATTTTTATATGGGCCAGTCTAGTGAGTTTACCGAATTTTTCGTATCAACAGCATACAGGTTGCTTCTTCACTAGTGACAATTTTATGGAAATATGGATTGGAAATAGTTGCATATCTTATTACCCTATTTTTTATCTTGGCTTGGAAAAGAAGACCTTGAGATCTTCGAGAAGCTTTTCATAATAAAATTGAGCATACTTAACGGAGGTGTACCTAGTACAATAGTTTTGGTAACTCAATGGTTCGTTTGATTAGGTAAGTTAGGTTACTCTGTATCTTGATTCGACCCATCTTCCACATCATATTTTGTTTGATTGGATTCAGATTAACGTCCATGACGAGCTGGTGAGCTTCTGAAGATTGTCTTAATATTTAAGTTTAGCCGTTACGAAGATTAGGAACTTTACCGTATCGGGACGGGTGTAAGCCATAGTGTTGTTGCCGTCTGTAAAGTTAATTTTATCTTCAAAGGACGGGATGTACAGTTTTTGGTAAAGCGGGTTTCAAAGTACTCCGTTTAATAGCCCCATATATCATGCTCCATTTGGATTCAAAATATTAAGTGAGAGCTACTTATTATATTTATATGTGTAATAAATAACCACTTTCCACATTGAATTCATCTCGTTTCTGGTTGCAGTAATGCTCAATTGTATGTTGTTTTTTTCTTGTTTATGCTAAGATGTGAGGTAGATTTTCTCGTAAAAACAACACATTGATGCTGTCTGTATATACATCGTAGAACAAGGGAAGAAAATTGTAGCTACCTATGTGATTCGATTTTCTGTGAGCTTACAAATGCAATTGACAGTTAACACCCCGAGAACTTCAGACATTTATCTATTTTTTTTAATTTAAGATTCAGAAATCTCTTGTAGAAATATTTAGGAACATACCATGAACGTTGATATTTAACCACTTAAAGAGCGATGCAGATATACTTACTGACATGATTATCGACGTGGTGTTCAAGGTAATTTCAACTCAGATTCGGATAAGGCAGGAGAAAGGATGTTGGAAGGTAGTCGGCCAGGGCTTACTTTGAAGGTACCATCTCTGGATTAGGCTGGTCTACCGTAGTCGAACTTATATATGACCTGACATCTCAGGCCGGGATAAGGTAGGAGAGAGAGAGGATGTTGTAAGGTTTGTAAGTACCTCCCGTCATTTGCCTGCCTGGTGTGCCCCTCTGAAAAACCTGTGTCAGGATGGAGGGCCACAGAGAGCATTCCCAGAACCTTTCGATTCCTATGCCAACGCTCTACCAACTGTGCTACGTCCGCCGTTGTCGAGACTATACGTTTAGGTAGTTAGTTACCCTCCTACATTGAGGCATAACGAAATTGTCTTGTAAGTTAGTTTTTACACTTAAAAATCAAATGGTGTCTTCTCGTTAGAAAACTAACACAAGGTTGTATTTTTTTCTGGTGAATTTTGCTTTTAGTTTAAACTTAGCCTTGTTCTTGAGTTGAAAAGTTGCTTTTCGTCTTCTTATATTTGTATTTCGAGAAGTTAAGAAAGCCTATCTGGACACGATTAAAACAAAGGTCTAGTGAGGCCTCGGTGGCTCAGTGGTAGAGCGCTCATCTCTGGTGCTTGAGGTCGTCGATTCGATCCCAATTCATGCCCTGTGGGCTTTGTGATAGACAAGCACCGTGTCCGTGAGTTTTCTCGGGGTAATCCCGTTTCCTCCCACTTTCTTCATTCCGCCAGTTCTCCCTTCATCATCATCCATCCGGCCTGCGCCAAAGTTGGTCTTAAGTGAAATTCAGTTCGAAAGGTCGTAGTCACAGAGTTTCGTTTGATCCTATCAAACTTCATGAAGTTGATTACATGGAGGATTACTTAAAGAAAAATTAGACTACTGTGCGTGTGTGTGTTTTGTTTTCTTATCAATACACTGTACACGTGCGTATGTGAAATCCTTGCACTAACATCACTTCTTAATTTTACATTACATTCAGCGTTCTACGCATCCGAAATAAGGAAACTAATTAGAGTAATAACATTTGAAGTGCATTTAGCGCTTTTTAAGAGAAGTAGCTAATATTGAGAAACCTTCAATTCAAATTTAGCACTGACATAATGCATCTCCAATGCCTGAATTTACGGATACAGTGTGTTTTGAAAAATGTTTACAAACTTCCCAATGTGGAGAAGAGAAGAGCCAAATGTCTTAGTAAGAATGGCTCAAGCTACTTTTAATTTTCGAGACAATCAACCACCAAAATTTCAAATATTGTTAAATCTTAATTTAAATTATGGTAAAACATAGTGAACAATGACAGCAGAAATCATTTCATACATTAAATATTTTATCGTATTGCACTGAAAATTTGTAGTAGTGGGTTGCATAACTGCAAAGGATGGAATGTGCGTTCTTTTCGCAAAGTAGATTCAATTTATGCATTACTATAGTGTTTGGATTCTAAATAAATAATGAAGAAGAGCCCTTTAGCTTGTTTTATATTATTGTCAATTGACAATTATCTTGACCAGTATTTAGTAAAGTTTTATTGTTCACTTAGATCTGGGAATTACTTTGAAGTTTAAACAGGTTTTAAATTAATGTTCAAACTATATATAGTTTTTAACTCTGTATGCCTATATTGAAGAAAAATACTGGTAGCCACTCCAGAAATTTCGTTCATTTGATTACTTTTTACCGGTACTTTTTTCATATTTAACTACATTATACTGTGCATATGGTTTTGCATAGCACATAGGAATAGGATACTCCTTTTTCTCCTTGACTTTACATATTTGAAATGATAAAGACCTATATATTTAGAATTTTATTCCCGTAATTATCTTTCCATTCTTTTACCGGAAGACTGCCAAAGGACGTCATCCTCAAACTTGTAAAGTGCCAATGTTATAAACTTCTGTCCAGTCCATAAACTATAAATTAAATAAATAACACAATTGTGATTGGTATTTTTATATGTCTTAACGTGTTTGCCAGTAAGATGCATGGCTAGAAGTCTTCCATTTTATTTTCTTAACAATAGTTGTGTACAATTATCTTTCTGGCTGATGTTCATTACTTGTGTCAGGGAAGTTATAATACTTAGGGTTATTTTTCAGTGTAGGTAGGACCTCTGTTTTTACTAAATTCTCAACAAATTTATTTCTCTATCATTTTGACGTGATTTCAGAAAGGATCCTCTTGCGGATTGCCGGCAGAATAGACAAATTCCTTTTCATTATTTTAACCAATTAACTCTATGGCTTACGGAACTCGCAAGTTCATCGCCGCAGTAACAAATGTTCGCCACTGGACTCTTTCCTGGACAATAATATTTTACCCCAGGAGAATCCATGAACTATCTGTTACTGTTTCTTGACATGTTTTAGCGTTGTAGAGTTGTCAGCTCTACGACCTCGCAGTAAAGGCTGTCATTCAAGATGTCGTCCTATGTCCATCTCTGAGCCTTGCCGATGTCAATTATCTTCAGGGTGGTAATATTAAAGCTGCTTCCCTTCACCATATTTTTGTTCGGGGGTTATCTTCCCTAACTTTTGTAGATCCTTCTACTAACTGCAAGGCAGCAGTGCTGGTTTTGGTCCGCCCCGGAATATTTCCGGTACCCACCATATCTGGTCGGCATTCTCCTATCCGCCTGGTGGGAAACCAGTATCTCCAACCCGTCTTTTTATTATTTAACATTTAATAATGGCCTATATATATCCATTTAGTTTTTGTTTCCATATCAGTGAGAACCTATGGTTGATTTAGTCATGTTGACTGAGTTTGGAAAGAGTCGTGCTTTGCAAAATTATTTTCCCGCACATATTGTACATATAAAGTTTTTGTTAAGAAATAGACGTGTCTTGACTTGTTCCTTACACTAACTAAGTCTGTAGCATACGGAACTGGCAACTTCATCACCGCAGAAAAAAATGTTCGCTGTTGGAGTCTATCGTGGGCAAAATCAAGCCAGTTTACATCACAGTCAAAGATCCATTCTAATATTATCCAACTGACGTCTCGGTCTCCCCAACTGCCCTTTTCCCTTTGGGTTACCAACCACGTTTCCCCCCTTTTTTTTTCACTGTCTCTTCCTGTACTCGTACAGCTGTGTAAATTGGTGCTAGAACCTTTCGGCACGATATTTTCTTAGTTTATGCACTTCCGTATGTTGTTATCGGGGCCACCCTTCCAAGTGGCCGTGGCACAGTAGTGGAACGTTGGCTTAGCATTTGAGAGGTCATGAATTCAGTCTCAGCGGCCGACCATCCTGACAGGTTTTCCTCAGTCTCAGCGGCCGACCATCCTGACAGGTTTTCCTCACTCAAAGCAGGCAAATGCTGGGATATCACCTTCCCGTATCCCAGCCTGAGGCTTAGATGCCTGAAGGCCGTAACTAATTTCAATCAATCAATCAGGGCTACCTCAAGTTTATACCTTAAACATACTTGTTCTTGTTGCTCTATTATTTATATTATTAAAGAAAATGTAAATGTTCACACGCATTAGTACTAGTTTCCGTTATGGAAGAATCTACAACCGGGAAAAATAATGGAATGCCGGAAAAAAAAAATATACAGAAATCTTGAATAAGTCGGGAAGATGAAATCGAGGTACTGTTAGTCGCTATTTTTTTTTTTAACGTACATTTTGCCAAAACAGGCATTTTTAAATGTAATATGACGTACTTGAAGGTGATCACCCTTGCAGCTGTAACTAGTAGTTTGAAATTATCACTCCTTTATATAAATAGAAGTTACCTTGCAAACCAGGAAAAGCCAGAGAATTATTTTGGGAACCCTATAGTTTGCAGTCGACGGAACAATACTATATAGCAGGGTCTTAAATTCTTTGTTGTCCAGATATTTGTTAGAGAGCATTGGCTTCGCATTCGGGAAGTGCTGATTCTGTACTAACGAATGATAATCCTGAGTGAGGTTAATGTGGAATAAACACAAGAAAATGAAAAGGTAAATCAGGGGTAAATACCATGAATTCACGTTACACTTGTATTGTCTTTTTTTTATTATTATTTTAAGTATTGAATTGTGTACATTACTCCTGATAACTTATCGAACCCAGGGTGAGCGAAAGATAACAAAAGACCGTAAAGAAAATTAAAATTCGTATTACACCCTGGAGGTCCGGATCCGACCCGGTGTCTGCCTTTTTGAAGACCCTCCTGCCATATAGGAATAATATTTGAGATACTGGTCTCAAGGGTATTTGACCCCCACGTACGCTTGACACGGTGAAGGAAAACTAAAAGGATTGAATCTAAGATCTCTCAGACGTTAAGCAGAAATGTTGGCATGAATGTATGCATTTAAATTCTTTTTTATCTTCATTTTTTTCAAGCATTTGAGCAGAAATAATGAAACTTTTTTTTTTGTGTGTGTGTGTGTGTGGAATGTAGCAACTGTGTCTTTTGTAAGATCCGCGTCGGAGATGACTTGGTAGTAGGCTAACTGTTTTTCAGTGGTACTTAACAATATTCTGTTACCATGGAAATATGAGATAATCTCTGAAATTTTTCGTTTACACCCTCCCCCAAAACAAAAGGGAAGGAAAAAAACAGTTTAGCTTGTGTTGAGAGGTAATCCTGCAAACAAGAGTTGAGTTTCAACGGTCTGTTCTGATTCCGTACTTTTTGTAGCGGATTTATAATACAGATAGTAGATCTCTTTATGTGCATCGAGAGAATCATGGGATTTTATTCCGTTGATTTTTGAAGCAGGAAAGAAAGAGTCGATTACAATGGTATTGCACGTGATTGGCATTCGTAATCAGTTAAGCTAATGTCCCAAGTGTCTCTTTCGCTTTGCTCGTTTATACGCTATTGTCACCAGCTATACGTGGAGTTGAATCAAGCTGTTCATTCTGGTGGTTTAATCGCAGTAGGAATGTTCATTAATACTGTGTGTAAAGTTAGAGATATTACTTTTTTTTTTTTACGAAGTTATGACCTGGCAAATATTTATTCTCGCTATTGCTTTCACATATAATACAGCAAACAGGTTTAAGAGACAAATTTTATGATTCTGTAAGAATATATGAGGTTTATCCAGAAAGTAAAGGAACAATCTAAAATGTATTACCAATACTGCTATTTATCTATTTCTGCCATAGACCACTGGAAACTCCTGCAAATGTCATCTCTTGTATTCCTATAGCCATAAAACCTACTAAAATGCGTACAGAAGACCAAAATCAGGACATCATGTGCAAGGAACCATGTGAGCTTTTGAATGTATATCCTTTGTTTAATACTCCATATTAGCTACGTCTGTTATATGGCGTTGAATATGCGTCTCTCTCGATACTTCAGATGCGTTAAATGCAGAATATGATCCAAAATCAGGGAGTAATGTGAGTGCAAGGGAATACAGTTCCTTCTACAGTGTGTCCTTTGACCACACATCACTCCTTGCTTTTACATCAGATTTTGCATTGTACGCAATCGAACGTTGTATAAGAGAAGTAGTTATAATATACTGTGCCCGTTTTCTGCCGATGCAATCCAAAATCTGTGATTTTCAGCCACCTGTGTTGAATATCTGGTATAGTTTATTATTATTAAAGAATCGTTGCCATAAATGGTAGCCTTGCCTGTGCATTATAGTTGATTCTATATGATAGGACAATCACTCTATATTATAGCTGCATCTGGTGCAAAATCAAGTAATAATGTAAGGCCAAATGCCACAATCAACCATTGTTTTTACAAGAGATTCTGCGTTGTACGCGTACGAATGCTATGTAAGAGGAGTACCTATAATAAAGAGTGACTGTCCTATCATATAGAATAAATTATATTGCACAGGGAGGGCCAGTTATCGTAACCTTTCTGATTAGAAGCTTATTCACTGTGTACGCTTCAGCATTGCCCAACATAATCGGCTGGGCATAATAGGTTTTGGATTGTTACCGTCAGAAAATGGTTACAGTATATTAAAACTACTTCCCTTAAATATGGTTTTCGAAACCGCAAAGGGCAAAACCGGATACAACTTCAATGGGTTTTAGTGCAAGTACATAAATACTGCCGTTTGGATTGTCTCTTGCCTCTTATCACACCTTGATTTTGTGCCATATTCTGCACTATGCGCACCCGAAACAGTGAAACTAACATGTGAAGTACATTCACTACCATATAACACTAGTAGCACAAAGTAAATACGTATAGAGAGGGGGGATAAGGGCAGTTGACCTGAAATGCGTTCTGAAGACTTATTAAACGTATGTTCAAATAGTTAGGTACTTCGCCGTGCAGAGGCCACCAATGCGCCCATTATGTAGTAGCAACTAAAGCTCAAGGCGTAGTGGTGGCCTCTGCACGGCGAAGTACCTAACTATTTGAACATACGTTTAATAAGTCTTGAGAAGGCATTGCAGGTCAACTGCCCTTATCCTCTCTCTGTATACGTATTTAATTTGTGCTATTAGTTAATGAAGGGTGGGGCATAAACACCTAACAGTTTTTTAAAAATAAGAATACAACTTTATTTGCTGTCAACCATATAATTTAATGCTACCTAAAGATGGAAAACTTTATAGAAATTAATACAACAGTTGTTTTACGTGTGAAAAATAATGTCCTTGAGATTGCCACTGATTTTCAAACATTGTTTCATTCGCCGTTCAAGAGAGTGCATTATTTATTGTGCTGTAATGTTGGACCTAGTGACCGATGTAAGCTTTGGTTTCAACAAGATGACTCCACCGCGCATACAGCCCGGTCGAACTTTGAGATACTCGGAAAGATATGTCCGGTACGCTTTATTACACGGTATTGTGACGTGAAATGGCCCGTCTACTCGCCAGATCTTAAGGTGTCAGTCTTTTTCCTGTGGGGCTTTCTTAAAAGGAAGGTCACGTCCAGCGGCATCGTTCAGCTAAAGCAGTGCATTTAAGTAGCTTTTATTTTAAATTTCATAGAACTTGCTACAGCGAGTAATGCATTTTCTTCCACGGCGAATGAGTGTTTAAAAAATCAGGGTGGCCAGCTCAATGATAATTTTTCACACATAAAACATCTGTTACATTAAAAGAATCCTTAAAATTCTCCAACAAATCGAAGTTCGATTGAAAGAGTTTTATTTTATCTAAAAACTAAATCCTGTGTTACATAAAATTATATATAAATTGGGTTTTGTTCCCGCTACTACTCTGTATTCGATTGTTGTGACAGGCCGACGTAAATCGGGAGAAAACTTCAGAATGGCTACGTTTAGAATTTAAATTGAATGATACGGGATGAGGAACTACATTCTTCTTAGAATCTCAAATTACTCCAAATTTCTTTGAGAAATTAAGTCGTTACAGAAGATTGCTAGTCTCCAAAATACTGTCTCAATTTCTTAGATTGATGTACGACGTGGAACTTAAAGTTAACACATCTTCTACTCTCCTTATATCGTTAAGACATCAAACTTATTGTATTGGAGATAACCCCATAACCAGTTTCGTTTCAAAAAGACCTTTGAGTTGTATTCGACGAAAAGCTTTTGTTTACTGAACATATTGCCACTGTCACCACAGTACCAGGCTATTGCTTATCTTTCTAAAGATTCATTGACATTGCCTATGTTCTACGAAACCTTAATTTCCTTTAAAATTGAGTACTCTATCCCTGTTTGGAATATGGCTTCATGTGGACTAGGGCTGCCGTTCGCGAGGTTCTAGGTTGGAATCCCGCCAGGGACTTTAGAAGCATTGCACTTAAATTATCCAGACGGATCGCAGTCACTTAATTAGTAAGTAATTTTGTCGTATTGACTGTTCGGATTGTCAGCTTTTTTCTGGTTATAGTAAGTAAATAATAATAATAATAATAATAATAAAAGCATGCCATCTATATTTAGCCTAACTAGTACCGATCTATTATCTGTCTGGATTTCACACTCTCTTGTCTTCTCGTTCGGTAATGGACATGCTGTTTCCACAGGTCGTAAATGATAAGATTAACACAGAAAAACTACTCTCTGAATGTAACTTCTTAATTCCCTTGCGAAAGTTAGGGATAAGAACTTGCTTTAACGTTCCTTGTTCATGTTAGTATCTGAATATAATGATCTCGCTGCAGTGTTTGATTTGCCGGGGTGGAAGGGGATTTTCCGTGGATCCTGAGCATTTCATTCCCATTGTCGATTCCGAATATTATCCCAATCAGGGAAAAATCTTTGTATCTCTACCCAAACATGGAAACTTAAGGTTAATCTAAAGCAATGAACTCCAACAAAAGATGGCAGCACTACCTCCATATATGTCTAATGTATTTTTACCGTTGCACGAAATTTCAGTGCTGCTCCTTCAACTTTCAGGGAGGAAAAGAAAGTTCATAACCAATTCAAGAGTTCAATCAATGCTGATTTTTTATTTTCATTTTTCTTCATTGTTGAAATCGCTTGATTGATGTTGTGAATATCAAACCTATAACAATGAAACTCTTTCAACAATGAACAAAAAAGAAAATTAAAAATCGGCATTGATCGAACTCTTGAATTGGTTATGAACTTCCTTCCCTGAAAGTTAGAACTCTCCTCGCTTGAATTTGTAGGAGCAGCATTGAAATTTCGTGCAGGGATAAAAATACATGAGACATATACGGAGGTAGTGCTGCCATCTTTTGTTGGAGATCGTTGCTTTACAATAACCTTTAAAGCAAACACTAGTTTTAGGATCCCCCTTTTTAAAAGTTGTAACAGATCAAACGCTGTCTCGGTGTAAATATTGATATTTTTTAACTAAAGAGAAGGTTTCGTCGGATATCACCATTTAACACCTTAATCGGAGATATGTGTTCTTTATGTATGGTAGTCACTCATTGTCATTATTGTTATGTTATTTTTATATATTACCTTCGTCTGATGTGATGTAATTTGCATAGCTTCTGTGTAAAATGGTTACACTTTGTGTATCTGAAACTTTGGTAAAAATATGTAAATAAATAAATTGTTAGTACGGTAAATCGACTGGTATTATGTTGCGTGGCACTCTTGTGAATTGTATTTGTTCGCTTACCATGAAAAGCATATTTGAATAGATAGGCTAATATGCTATATATTGCATGATAAAATTGAATCGGCATTTGGAAGAGGGAAATAAATCCAAAAATCTTTCTTATGGGATATTAAAAACTGTATCACATTGTTAATATTTATTGAAAGGAAACCATATTTTTACTGAATATTCGGAACAATCTTCTGATCCTTGTGTACTGCTCAGACAGTTTCCAGGTATTGTATTTTTTCCTGTAAAATTAAAAAAATAAGTTGGTGGAGAAACGCAATAAAAACCTTCAACTGAATGATATTTATAAGAAATGTATGCACAATGAACTCTAAACTACAAGTAAGTAATAAATTCATTTTTTTTTTTTCCTTCTACTAACTGACAGAAATTTCGCGTTAGAAATGGGCAAAACTGGTGTTGTTCCGTAACAGTGACAGCAATAGTTGCTATACGCAAATATGTTAACAATAGCAGTTTAGAAGAAAACGTATCTAAATAGGAGTTATTTATTCCCGCTCATACTATCACTGTTAGAAAACGATCGTGTGTATCTGAGCTTGAACTAACTGGTGGAGAGGGAACAGTATAGAAAACAATTAAATCAGGAAAGTATAAAGTGGTGGGTACGGCGGGGAGGGGGAAACAGTAGTTCAGTTTAATGCTAAATTAGTATAATATTTTAAGCGTGATTATATTCAGGGTGTTTATGAACTACGCGGCAAACTTCAGGAGGTGATTCCTCACTTCAAAACAAAAAATAATTCATCTGACAAATTTTGGAAATGCGCATAGTTCCGGAGCTACAGGCTGCCGAAAACGTGGAAGAATGAACTTTACAGCTTCATATTTCTATCACCACGAACCGTAAAGCTGATGCGGCATGGTACCGTCAGAGGCCTTAAATCTACACTTCCAAAAAATGCATATTTCATTATTTCGCAATGGGCGCGTAAGGGAGTTAGGAGATTCCCAGAAATTCTCTGAAGTAACGATGGCTTGAAACGAGCATGAATGGGACGGTTTTCCACAAGGGAACAAGAATTCGTTTGCGCCAAGTCGATATCTCAAGTAGATTCCATATGCCGAACGATTTTATTTTAAATGCGTGGTTGCATAACAAGTGGGAGTAAGAATTGCATGATTTCAAACAACATTTTATTTATTTATCAAAGAGACTGAATATCTTTGTCCAATTGGATGCTATGAATGATGCATATTATCTTTACTTACACGGGAAATCGTTTAATTCATGCTCATTTCGACCTACCTCATCTTCAAAAATATTCAAAAATCCCCTACTTACTTTGGGGAATCCCTTCCGTGCTCATTGCGGAACTTTGACATATGCATTTTCAAATGGAGAAGGTTTAAAGTTTTTGACGAGACTATGCCGCATCAGCTTACTGTTCGTGGTGATAAAAATATAAAACTCTATTTAAAGTTAAATTCCCCACGCTTTCGGTAACCTGTAGGTCCGAAACAATGCACATTTCAGAAATTTGTCATCCGTCTTATTTTGATGTGAGCAATCACTTCCAGAGGTTTGTCGTTGTAGCTCATAAACGCTGTATATACACCATGCCCAGACATACCGTGGATCCCCATCGAAAGCCCGTGGTCCCATTCCAAAACGAACTTATAGATACGTGCCTGATTAAACGTAAGAAAAAAAATGGGTAAACCGGAGCCCGTATCTAGCGGAATGCAAAAGGACATTTGCCCATATATTTCACAACCGGTTGGGAGCATTTGGGGTGCGCCTTTTCGATATTAATGTGTTAGATTTGGCAGGCGGCAAAGGTACAAGACAAACGACTGTGTCCCCTTCAGGCGCAGCATTTCGTATATGCAGTAGGTGTTCATCTCTATCAGTTTGCCGCAATTTTGATCTTGGATGAACTAAATAAGTGTCTGGCGCAGTACAGCGATTCTGCCAGGATTTTCAGTTTGGGGAGTATAAACTCAAAATTTGGAAGTTGCAAGTAGAATTTTAGGGTTTCCATTTATTTTTACCGTAAAAAAGAAAAAAAAAATGCTTGAGAACTCCCATTTGGTGGGTTCTGGCAGAATCCCTGGACTCTAACCTCGGGGCAATTGTCCCTCTACCCTTGTTTGTGGAGAGGGAAAGTCATGACGTCACAGTATTCTCACCAGCGTAAAGAATCCTGGAGTGGGAAATTCCGTAACAATAATATCTTGACAGTTTAATATGTTGCGATACTTTGAAACAATGTTTTCATTGCGTTTTAAGAAGAAAAATATACCTAATCTGACTTTTTT
The DNA here is from genome assembly GCA_022664845.1 of Lepisma saccharinum. Classification (NCBI taxonomy): domain Eukaryota; kingdom Metazoa; phylum Arthropoda; class Insecta; order Zygentoma; family Lepismatidae; genus Lepisma; species Lepisma saccharinum. Next base: position 78,848 of record JAGDQP010000714.1, read on the forward strand.
CAACCTATGTCTGTGAATTTTATGAAATGTTTAATGTGTGTATTGTTTTATTCACCTAAAAGGTAGAAAAAAGTCTCATCGCAAAAACAGCTTTTTCGAAAGCAGAAAGGAAAAAGATATTGCTATAAAAAAAAATAGCTGAATGAGTACCGAACCCGGGACCACTGAATCACAAGTCCAAATTTGGACTTAGCCATTTTTTTTCTTTTCGTTTATTAAATCTGAATTAGAGCACAGAATCGAAGTTAACAGAAAAGAATAGATTACCAAAAAAAAAAAGAAGATAAAAGTTATAAAATAAATTAAACAATAGCAATTCAAAATATAACGGGTATATTTTTTAAAGGAAATCTTAAGGTGAACGAGTACCGAACTCGGTACCACTGAATTTCTAGTCCAACGCCTTACCCATTACGCCACGAAGCCAACTAGCGACTATTGTTTTCCGAGAGCTCTTTCTATCATTTCTGCAAACACTTAGCAGACGCCACTAATTAAGTAGTGTTTACACGTCATGATTGTCCTCTCCGCAGACAATCCACCGCCGTTTTGTTACCTTTCTGCCTGCAGTTCTGTTTGTTTACATAAAAAAGGAAACAATGAGCTTTACCTTTAGCAACTTCGGAGAAAAACAGCAGTTAAGCCAGTAGCTATTTTTCATCGGTGGTAGCAGTGATAACAGTTTAGCCGAAGTAGCAGTGAAAATATGTTGCGCTGCGCTATTTTTGCCCATCTCTATTTCACACCTGTTTTTCTAAGATTTTCCAATGGTTTTTTGCTTTATGTGTGCAGTGTATTGATGTGCCATCCCTCCCAGATATCAAATCCGGCATAAAGTAGATTTTTAAAATTTTTGGCTTTTATTGCCTTCTTCCAACTGCCGATTCAATTACCGTATATGAAGTTTAGCGAAACTGTTACCACAATCTTATACTCAACTGTGTGAATGCACATTGGTATGAAGGAGTAGTCTGTTTGTTGATCATTATCTAGTAGTGTGGGTTTGCTGAGACGCTTCTTCGTTACAACACATTCGTAGAAATCAGATTTTGATCTAATATCTGGAACGATGCGTGAGGTCTGGTGTTGAATTGCAGTTACTGTAGAAAGTTACGTTAGATTAACCCTCCTCCCCCGCATGTCATACAATGATCCATGCGATAATATTGGCGTAAGGTGACGCCTGAGCTAATGTTTCGTCTACGTGGTTTCGGCCAATACAAAACGAGAATTCAGTTCCAAATATTTTGTGTTCCAATGAAGATAATAGTGTATTTATCGCGATTTGTGACAGGTTTTGGTTTTGTAAATTCGTGAGAGAAGGGTAGAGGGACTGAGGGAGACATAATAATCCAGCTTTCGTATTTATAACAATATAAGGATTTCTACTCAATACTTTCTTTGAAATTGATACCGATGAACCAGTGAGGTTTAAGTACACCGCATAATTTAATGTCTTTAATAATATCACTTCCTGAAGATTCTTCAAAGGCATCGCTGTAAACGTTGATTCTTTTGGGATGTCTGGAGTTGGAATTTGGATATACTTTCAAACTAACTGCATCTAACGTGTGAAAATCAGGGCTTTGAAGACTTTTGCTTACCATTAGATTGGTGCATAAATTCGTAGCGTTTTATATCGCTACAAATTACTACGTAAGTTAATAGATGTACAGTAATGAATTAACACGATTACGCAGGTGGTGAGATGAGAGATTGTTGTTGTAGTCTTAACAATACACAGTCACAACACTCAGTCAGTCAGTAGTGTATTGTTAGTGATTATGTCGCCTTCATTGTTAATGATTATCTGCCAGCGTTAGGGGAGCAGTTCAGTGCTCCGACTGTAGAACTCCTGTCTATGTCATTGAGTTGAAGAAATCGCCCAAGTTTTAAGAGCAGCTTTATCATGAAAGATTTGCTCCTAAAAAAAGGTGAGAGAGCGAAAAAGGTGGAAATTTGTCGGCGCAAGGTGGAAATCTGTCGGCGCCTCTACCTAAAAGCGATAAAGGTCTGATCGATGCCATTAAAAAGAAACTAATTAATTTATGAAGCCTGGAAGCGGAAAGGACATTGTTCATTTTTAGTCTAATCCAAAATGAACAAAATTTTCTTTCTAACTCATTTTTTATGCGTGTTATTGCTGTGTGGCCCCCTTTTAGGCAGCAAGTATTGTGAAACCTTACACAACCGCTCTGTCCGTCCGTCTGACTGTGCACAACTCAGGAACAATTTTGAGCTATGAAAATGGTTGAGTTGCCGTTGGAAAGGTCTCGACGAGGCGAGTTTGAACCCATATCATTCATCCACATTTCAGGTGTGGGTCCCGAAATACGAGGTGTGGTCAGTTTTCAAATCAGTAACTAATAGTGCTAGGAAGGTAGTGGATATGTCGCTGGAAAGGTATCGGAGAGGTGAGTTCAAATCAGTAAAGGTAAATCAAGATCACAGGGTCGGGTCCCGAGGATGGGAGAGGGAAATTTTCAGCAAAGCAACTACTAGAACTATGCGAGTGTTTGAAGTATCGTTGAAAAGGTCTCTGCCAAACGAGTTAAAACTCGTATAAGTCACCATATAATTACGCAGGTCCCGAGATACGTGTTGGCAACTTACAACGAGTCGTTATTATCATAGCATTTCACTCATAATCGGGGGTGCCAGGGATGAAATTCAGAGCACCCGACCACCGCAGTCAACAGGAAAGAGTAGCTGAAAGAAAGGGAATAATGAATAAGAGAAAGAGAAACTGACTATTCCAGTGTTTCGCAAACTATTCTCAAGTGAGGACCAATTTTATTAGTTGGGAGCTTCTACGGACCACATTTTTACCTCTTCGAAAGCATTATTTTTTTTTATATTTTTTTTTTTTTTTAGCTTTTTGAGTTTTATGTTAAAACCGGTATACTAATATTTTTCAAACAGTATTTTTAATATTCTCTTAAATTTATGTTAGGATTAAAGCAGGAACAAATTAGTAGTTTCTGTTTAATAATTGAAGGCTTTCAAGAATATTTTGAAGGTCTAAAAACATTTATTTTTCAGAATAGAATTTGTATCATCACTTCCTTTCTTTCTCTCTCTCTCTCTCTCTCTGTCTTTCTCTCTCTCTCTCTCTCTGTATATATATATATATAGAAAAGAAATTAAAATCCACTACCGCTTTGATACAATATAACCAGTCAGTTTATTTCTAGTTTTTAGTTTAATTAGCATTTTAGAGGGCTTACTGGCATTAAGGCCTAAGCCCGTCACAAGTGTGATGAATGACGTCTCTGACCGAGTACTCTTCCAGAAAAAGGCATGGGAAGGTTTCGTTTAAGTATCCCATCATTTGATTGGTGAAACTGAGGAAAACATAAGTCCGGTTGGCCACAGTTAGTTTTAGTGTTTATTTCAATTTCTTGTACGAATGGTTTCACATTAGACGCATTTTAAGTCTTAAACGAGAAGTATCTAAATTTCATGATAATGTATCTTTGTTTCGCGTTTATCTGGGTATAACTTTTTAATGGATGCGTAGACTAAATTAAGCTTTATTATGTGTTATGTAAAAATCATTCCTGTGGTGGTCCTGTATTAAAGAAGAAAACAGATTATGAAAAGGAAGCAGAAAACTTTCTTATACGTATAACTGTCTACTAAACTCCCTTACAATGACAGATAAACGACCCAAATGACAGTAATGGCCACCGATGCTCACCTTTAAGAAAGATTTCAGGAAAGATTTTCATTTTGATTATTGATTTGTAAACAGACCTTAAAAGAATCCTTAAAAAGTATATTATAAAACAAGTTTTTCTATTGTTTCAGAGATGTTTAGTCAGAGAAGGGGATAAGCCACACATAATAAACGTGTATTACCATTTTCTCGCAGCCACATGGCATCTGTCGTATCACTGCTTGTCGGATAGACCATGGAGTTTCCAGGGCCCATCCGAGACTAAGTAATGGTATTTGGATGACACACAGTTTCAGATGGCTGCGAGGACGCCTTTATTGTCTATGTTGCTTATCTCCTTCTCAAACTAAATACCTCAAATCAAAATATTCTTAAAGTCGGCGCGATTATAAGGCAGGCTAGCGGTCTGACTTTTACATAAATTTTCGTTACATGCACACCAGTCAGACCGCTAGCTTAGGCTACCTAATCATCGAGCAGACTTCAAGGATATTTTGAATTATCACGTCTAGAGCATTTGACATTATTATTATTATTTTAACCTTTAGGACTTTTTTTTAAAGGCTATTTACTTTTTCTCCTGGGAAAGTTATTCATCCAACGATATCATAATCTTGTGAGTTCTTTTCAATTTGTTACTCTTTCTTTGTTGAACAAGTTATTCTCCTTATGCTACTAAACACAATCTGTCAAGATTACTCATTTTCGTTTTTTGTGTGAGAAAAGAACACGTAATAGAAACCAAATGCAAAGGACATTTTTACAACTGACTGTGACAAACGAAGAATTTCACTATTTGAATGCTATTTTTCTGTTGTATTAACTTTCGACAACAAACTTCGAGGTCTTGGCTTATGTTCAAAAGTAAACACACACATTTTTCTAAGCAATCGAAGAATGTGGCCACGATACGTGCTAATGAGTTAAGGGATATTTCTCAAAACATCAAGGTCATTAAGTCCTACGTCTTGCTTTCCTGAATTCGAAAGGCAGCGATCTTTTATTTAATGATTTGCTTGTGCTACCTACACAAAAGCAATTAGCATACACACATCATCTCCAACCCAGAATAATTTTTACACAATTTTCTTTTTATGAGAATGAAAAATACAGGAAATAACTTGTTACTGCCTACACCAATCTCTGTAACCTATACTTTGAAGCTGTTTTAAAATCCCGCCTTCTTTCCTGCATCATTAAAAAGAAACTATATCTTTGTTCGTCCTCTCTCACATACAGCTAGTTAGTTGATATAATATTAAGCCTGACACAAGGTACAACGGCGCTAATTTTCAACGCATATATACTCACGAACTGCATTAAGAATTCTCAAAAGGAAACTGGAGACGAATTTGCATATCCAAATTGGATATAATGCGAATAAACTGAAAAGCAGGAAAAGGCAGATATGCATTATCTTACAGAAACTCATTATTTATTACAAGAAAAAAAAAGCTCTTCTTGTACAGTAATTTCAAGATGTAGAACTGATGCCAAATATAGGATTTGACCTCATGTTTTTATTAATAAATTAACAGCTCACAACTGCACGCAACAAAGCTGTCCATAGATTTACAAGCATGAATCTGAAGCTGCTTCTGCTGCAATACACAGAGTGTAACAGAATTCAGCCAACAAACGTCACAGGTAAATTTCTGATATCAGAATAACAAAATGTTGTCTTTATAATTTGTCGAATTCCACTTCGTTTTCAGATAACAGGAGTTCAACCTTGGGTTCGAAAGTGTTGCCACCGTAACATGCTTTAATATTTTTCAAAAGGTCCTACGTCAATTTATCTTATATTTTGTATCACTTAGCCCAGCATATCTCAACATTGTAAAATCCAAGAACCAGAAATATGTATGAAACAATTGTACGAACCACTAAGTTATGTAGGTCTATTTAAAATAATAATAATAATAAATAAATAAAATAAAATACACAATGCAGTATTGCAAACTACGTATAAATAATGTGCGAGGAGCAGTATTCAAAATGAACATTTTAAATTTTCAACATCGTTTATTATTGATAGTTTGCAACTCTGCACTCTGTATCAAACTATTACACTTCAGTATGGGATACAATACAAAACACCTAATAAACCGACGTGGTGGTGCCTCTTGAATAAAATAACGCCTTATATCAGGTTGGCAACACTGTCACCCCATGCCATTACGTTTCAACTTTCAATATGGAACATACTGCTACAAATTAAAACAAAAAAAACTTTGGATTACTTGACTTTCCTATTCTTTGTTTTGTCAGATTTCTTGTACTATCGGATATCCGTTTAATGAACTGCTTCTATATCATAGAATTTAATACTCCTTCTAATTGGTGGAATACATGAAACAACGTATCAATCGAAGGAATTTATTTAACTATAAAACTGATCAATTTCAGAAATAGAATGGAATAATAATTGCGGGAACATATTTTTCAAATGAGAGAATGTTTGCCAAGCCATCAGTTCATTGCTTCGACTTCTGTTACTTTCTAGAGAAATATTCGTGGCAGTAGGTGAATATTGTTGAAGCGTGTTTGTATATCTTCTCTCCTACTTGTAATAGTAATACTTCAATACTTATTAAACTTTTAATCAACTAACGGCCATAAATTTTGCTTCACGTATTATTTATATGCAAATCATATTAACGACTCTTCATTATTAAACAACCTCCGATTTGCATCTTCAAAGACAACACAAACGCATCGATTACTAATATATAATATATTGAATTAATATACATAAGAATCTTCCAGTTGACCTACGTCGTGAATGTGCTAAGTGCTGGTTCGGTTGATAAAACAACTCATTCCCTTCCCTAGAAATCAATTATCTCTCAACGCAGCAATTCAGACTTGCTTTCGTGAAACGTATCCTACTTCACTTGCAAACAAACGACAGACTCAAACCTAAAACCATACAGAACTGGAATATAAGTCAAGAGCGTAGCCACTACCATTATCTTTACGAATAACTGTTAACTGACTTTTATTTTTTTTTCTTGCAATAATCTCTGGTGAAGAATAATAACTTGATAGCTTCGACTTCCCGACAAAACATATCAATCACACCTTACGCAAAGGATTAGGTATTTTTTTCTCCGGTCGTACTAACCGTCCAAGCATAGGCCGGCGTAGGCGTTACGACTATGGGAGAAATGGAAGAAGGACAGCAAGGATGGGCTTGGAAACCCATAGAACACATAGATACCCAATAAAATAGATACACATAGATATACACACATATGGGATAAAATATAACCCTTGACCAAGGGTATGGGGGATTACATGTATGGAAATAAATAAATATATATATATATATAATTACATAATATAAAAACATAACTTACATCTTATTTACAGTTTAGTATGCAAAGCAGTATGCAAATAATTTTGTTGTTCCAGTTTAATATTTAATTCAGAAATGGCCCAATTCTTTGGTGTCATTGTTACTTGTCATGACTCGGTTATTTTTTCACTGTCTCCGAATTAGAAGTGAAACATCATGGAATTCCCCAATTAAGTACTGGGAGCGTAATCTCATAACGGTAGATACAAGGTGACCTTTGAAGACAATTGAATCAGGATTTCCACTATTTAGTATAGCCTATTTATGTAAATGATCTGCTTATAAATCTTTGAGGTAAGTAATTGAATTTAGAATTTAGGACACAGTCTGGATCAGGTGAAAATCTGCCATGTTGTTGATTTCCGCTGTGTTGGATTTATTATTACATAGCTTCATATAGCCAAGGATACAGTATGGATCAAGTCAAATCCAACAACACCTCATTTGTTAAAATCGCTCAAGTGGTTTAGGCTCTACGAGGTAATAATAAACTTAAGGTGTAACCGAATCCAACGGTGCACCGTCGAGTGCACTATTTGCATCGTCCCGTTGTACCCTGTTTAGCCCCGTTGTCCGATTTCAAACGGTAGATGGCACTACTGTAATAACAGTTGAAAGCCTAATGGACGCAAGGTACATGTATGAATGTTGAAGGTCATTCCGAAGAAATGGGAATTGAATTTTTATTTAAGGCTTTTTGGCAACTTTGGCTCAGGTCGAAGAAAGTAAAATGTTAAACATAGAAAGTTATCAACAAATCTTATAACTATATTGCAACAGTTTACTAAATGTATATCGTGAGAAAATAATAAATTTCCTCGAATAATGATATCTGAAAATATGCAGCATCTTACTGGATTTCTACAAAGGCAAATAGGGGGGGGGGG
>JAGDQP010000714.1:87174-117762 GCA_022664845.1 Lepisma saccharinum
GGGGGGGGGGGTTGTAAGTAGAATTTCTCAGGATCAATTTTAACAGTAAAAATTTTAAAGTTATACTCAAAATTTTGGAGGGGGTGACCCCTCTATCGGGGTATGAGAAAGGGCAGAACTCGATATGACATATCAAATCAAGGCACTTCTGTTGTTGCGATTTGAAAATCTTAATGTAGTAAAATAATAATAATAAAAAGAAAGAAAATTCGTTATGCAAACCTGCACATAGAAACACAAGTGAAGACGCGAAAGTAGATATTCTAGGACAGCAATTCAAACAGATATCTGCATTCGGTAGGTCCGGGGTCGATATCTATGGCGTGCCTGAAGTTTTTCCGTGTTTTGTTGTCGTACCAGGTAAATACGGGGATGATACTTTGAAACTAGGTCGCCTGTGGTCAACTCCCTCACCTATCATTCAGATATCTGCAGAATCTAAAAATTTAAATTAATCAGGTAGCAAGTCATGGTCACATCTCTACGGGTTTCCTTGCTGCTGTGTAGATAACCCCTAAGCATAGCGCTAAAATATCTCGTGAGACTACTATTACAAATTGTACAAAGCTTGTCTCTGGACTTTTTTTTCTGTAAGAACTATGGTAGCCGGCTAGTCCGATACAATCTTGTACTCAGGTTAGGTAAATTTACTTTCGAAACAGTAAATAAAGTTTTTTTTTTTAAATCCCATCTGCGACCTTGTACATGTAAACTTTATTGATACAATGGTGGACCATTTATCGTAACTCCGGAACTTTTTGACTTAGTTTCTTTTCTTGTTGTTTAAATTTCTCACATTAGGGTAACAGGTTAATTTAATCTAGTTTTCATTAACCTTGATTACACTAGGTTAGGAAAAGTTTGATTGAAGCGTGCTTACCCTAAAGTGGATTCGTTCCCGTGAGAATAAAGCATGAGTGGGGTTAATATTCCGAGAGTATTCGGTCAGATTTTTTTGTTATTTTCAACGTTATCAAATTTAATGTAACCTGAAGACAAGCTGGCAAGCTCTACACGAGCGGATCATCCATTTACTCCTAACCCAAGTACTTTCCTTTTCTTATGTGTTTACATGCTATTGTTGGCATGAGGTTTATATTAATTCGTAAATTTATCGACATGGTTTTTCTACCGTGTACAAAATCCAATAATACCGTTTCTCATTAGATACGACAACACCAAGAACGTGATGCAACCTTCACATAACAAAAATAATTTGTTTGGGGGTGTACTCGATTATAATCACTGCACGACCCTAATATTCTTAACTTTTTCTTGCAATCTCATGTCTTTCATATTCTGGCTTGAGACTCAACACGCTACGTTAAAGCAAGGTTAGGCTAGATTGCATCAAATACGAAAAAGTTAAAAGAGTACAAGGGCCCTGAAGTGTTTACAATAGAGCAGCTCCGTGAGCAGCAGCTCCAATAGAGCGGACCAGGTTACATTACCTGGTCCGCACTATACATAACATTACACTCTTTTAATTCATGTGTACGAAGTTACACATGGGTAATTAACAAAGGTTAAGTTGCTTGCGTAAGGGATAAATGTATCCCTATTTAGGATAAACTTTACTTCTGGGACCCCAGGTTCCGCCAGCTATTAAAGACATATGTACGGTCTCTACGTCATTCCCTTCCAAATAATTTAAACTGATACTTCTATAAAACTTAATAACAACCAGAAATTTATAAAGTATTATGAAAAATTATGTCTCATTATTATTTCGTTAAATACACACTCTAGTTTATCCACAGATGCGGAACTACATGAATGCTTTGTATGGCGCGTATTTATGCTTCAAAATCACGGACTACTGTGTCGAAAGAACAAAGACAGGTTAGAGAAATGTAATGTGAGATATTTTTTATTACACGCTATGCACATTGCCATTAACACTCCAAAGTACTTTCCGCTCTTTCACTCTCATTTCATAATTTGAAACTGTTTTATTTTGCGTTTCAACTCTTCCACACGTTTTGCAAACATTACATTTCTCCTGTAAATTTTACACATTTAGGGCCCCCAAAGTAAAATTTGTCCATTATTTCTAATGAAACTGATCTGGAATCAGTTATGTATCACGTGGGCCACAAATCACCGTAAGTCATAACAACTGGTTTCCACAAACGATTGCATTTATTAGCGGAAATTTATCGAACTATTAAGAAAAGTTGATTAACGTTAAAAAAAACGAAAACACATTCACACAAACATATTTAATATCTTCAAATCAACGCATTACTTTTTCCTTCTTCAAATATGGCTTCTAGCCGCACAAACGGTGGATACGTTACATCCAAGTGTACACAAGATGTGCCGTCGATACACACCCTTCATTACGCCCTACGCCGCTCGATTCGGATAGCAACAACGGCGCATCAAACGGTACAACGGCATAATCAAGGGTGCTAAATGGTGGATTCGGATGGGCCTTTAGACATACATACATAGCCTGTGAAAATCCGCCATTTTGTTAATTTTCGCCATGTTGGAGTTATGAATAGAGTTACAGTGGTAGACTTTGTTCCTTCGTTTTCAGCACATATTTTTCACCTAGAAACCGTTGTCAGAAATTCTGTTGCAGTTTGTTCTAGGTTCACCTAAAAATTGAGCTAACTTGACTGGACTATATAATTCATCTCTGCTCTAGTAAGGCTTTGTCGGGTGTTATTGAGTATAAATTGGCAACGGTTTGAGTTTTAGGTGCGATTCTGAACTTCGAATTCTTCTGGTTTCAGAGATTATCGAAAGACTGCATCAATGAGCTTAAACGTTCAAGCTTGTGGTAAATTAGATCCCAAAGGATGCCTACGAGCAGAAGGGTTCCACAAGATGATCAAGACAAGAGGTGTTCGTAATAAAGTTCGTAACATTCAAAATGGAGCGAGGGGCGTGTAATTTCCAATATATATTGGAAAAATTAATATGTTGCCGGGTTTCATATTATTTTTATGGTAATAAAATCCTGTCAAAATTGAAAATTTTCTGCGAATTGTTTTTGTTGCAAAAGAATTTCATATAGAAAGTGTTTTTTTTTAAAAAACAAGTTTTCGTTCAAATACATATATGTTAAGTCATTAATGGTGTTCTAGTAAAATTATCTCATCGCCTTCCTCAACCATGCGGATGTTGGAGCGTAAAGACTAATGAATACTGTACTGTCGTTATCTCCACCCGATGAAAAGCAATGACAAACAACCATCGGTTCATCTTGTCCAGGGTCGTAGGTCTGTCTCTAGGCAAACACCAATCATCATTATTATTAGAGCATATTGTCGTAACTCATTGCCGGAAACCGTGGAGTACCGAGTTGCCCGAATTGGTTTTCTGCAACCAGAAGGACGCTGCTGGATCTCGCAGTGCATTTTCCATGTTGAAATATCATCGTGCCGAGTTCATCGTTTGGTATCATATGTTTGTGATGTCTGAAGAAGATAGATGAGCAAATGTTTAAGGGGAAGATTGTCGTGAGAATCTGGACAGAGATTGGCCGAGTGTGTGGTCACATGACCTTCAAAGTAAAAAAAAAAGTTAAAATTAGTGGGAGTGGCTGATACTCCACGTGCCTACCCACTTCGAATGATCTTCCTTACAAAGTTTATGTACTATAGTACAGTATATTACTGTTTACTTGAAAGAAGATAGAAATAGTTTTGTTGCTTTTGAGTACGTGCGCAGTGACTGTGATTACATTCTCAAAAAAAGCTTGGATAAGTTTGTATAGCCTTATCGCTGTTGAAGCAGATAGTGATATATAATTTGTGTGTGTGATTGATCTGGTCTGGTGCAAGAGGACGTCAGAAGTTTAGCGTGAAAATGCATATTGAGGTTAGTATTTTTGAAAAAAAAAAGTATTGGTAGTATCTTTTTTAATTTAACTTTTGACGTCAGTGACACAGGCTAGCGTCTCGATCAAAGCAGGTAGAAAGAATCTGATGTCAGATTTGGGTTCAGCGACCACGATTGATACACCTGTTTAATTTTAGTCTGGTGGCTCTGAAACTGGGATGTTCTTTTCATTTGGTTAGCTTTCACACCAGTATCTGAAAGTAGGTAGAGAAACTGACTTCAGATTCAAAATCAGCTACTCATCTTGATTTATCCGACTGTTTTTTAATCTGTTAACGCTACAAATGCAAACAAATTTAGAACAATTAAGTACTTCTATTTCAAACCTTCCACGTTTCTTTGCGGTATTTTTTTGTTTTATATGCATCTCTGGGAAATTTGGCATATCACACGCGGATTAACTCCCTCTGCCCTAACTTTGTAGTATAAACTTACTTTGCTTATTTTATTATTTATTGACAGGTCTTCAGTAGTAACATATCAATGTAGAATGTATATTCGAGGTTGTATCAGTAAGTTTTTGTTCTGACTGTGGATAGGTGAGTCATGAAACCTACCAGGAATATTTCGTCTTTTCTGCATCGTTTCTTTAAAACCACATACAGTATTTTCCCCAGCTAGGTACCACCTTTCCCAGGACTTTATCTTAGAAGTCTTGATTTTTGTTTGAAAACCACTCTTCCGAAGTGTAAATGACTTCGTCATCTGAAAAGGAAATGCTTCCCTCTCATTGGTTCCTTCATTTACGGGAAGAGAAAGATATGTGAAGGTGTTAGGCCTGTAGCTTACATACACATTTTCATACAAGTTCATATTTCGGCGCTGCTCTGTGAGTGAGTGAATTATCAACCAATAGACGCACACATTTGATTAATTTGTCCCGCCGTGATTGCTTTGAGTGCCTTTGCGTTCGCTAGCAACATCCCGATTTCAAACTACCCCTTCGCATTCCCAAAATACTGTGCATCAATTTTTATGCACAGGAGGCCCCCACTTTTTTGGAGGGGCAAGGTGACTTGGAATGCTTCAACTCCTCTTCGTTTCAGGATTATACAGCTACACCCAAAATGTGTATTCAGGATTCTTTGTTACGATCATCATACTTATTAGTACATTTGCACAAAAAGAATTGTAGAACAGTAATACATAATATTGTGTACGCTTACTCACAGAGATACGCGAAGGCATCTTGAGGAGCTGTACTTTATATTTCGGCATTTATATATATTATTTTGGTGAGAAGTGAATAATCAGGTCCAGTGTAGACAAATTAATAAGTGATAAACCTTTCAATTACTGTGCTAAAATTTCCTTGTCCGGTTAGTACCGGTAATACGCAATAATCTTCACGTATAACACTAAGAATTTGTTTATGTACGTCCGCTGTACAGATCCACACCGTTGGACTTTTCCTTGTCTATCTCATTTAACTAGAAGACTATGTACCAAAATTTTGACCTCGGGACGGGTTATTTTTAACCCCAGTTTTACACTTTTGTTGTTCGGGTTACAAAAGTAGGATACGATTGTTTATAAAACAAGAGGAAAAGCAATCAATCGCAATATTGTTGAGGAGGAGTAATACTATTTTGTTATCCCTCCGCAAACGGGCCTTGATTGTTTCAGTTTGTCCTGTGTCATCGGGCTGGGTAGCAATGTAAGTTATTATCTTCATTTACGTTTTGTCTTTTAATACATATTGTTTGATGTATTACTTTGAATGTAATTTGTTTTAGCTGTTGATTGTAGACTATGCATAATAGTTGAATTATACACCAACGACTGGGGGTATACAAAGTTAAAGATTATTTGTATAGTGGTATGTGAGGATAATAATAATGATAAGTGTTCTACCGGGAGAGAGCTTTATCATCTGGTCTGCGAGTGTTGTGAACTGTTGGTGGCTTACCATTGCCTTGGAAGGTGGAGATAATGATAATGTAAGGAACCTACAGTTTTAAGTGAATACCCAAACTTTACGTTCAATATGTGTCCACCTGGTACACAGATACAACTCCAGCCAGAGATGCCTAAAAACCTTAAATATATAAATTCAGTAAAGACACAAAACGTTTAATTCGCTCTTATAGAATATTTTTCAGTTAAAATTGTCAGTGTAACACATTTTTTTTTTCGATCGTTTTAATTTCATATACGAGTAAATATTTTCTCCACACTTAGGCCCTATACATTTCGGTTCTTATTCTGATTTTAAGTGACAGTACATTCTTTTTCTGTGAATACGTGATAAGTAGTTTGACTGATGTGATTTGACTGTCAGACACACCTAATATATCATTCGTAAGTAAACAAAGCGATACGTTATCGATGACATTACGTTAGCTTTGATAGTTTGGTTAATCTAAGAACTTGAGTATCCCTTTACCACCACCAGTAAACTCTTCAAATAGAAAAATGCATTGATGTCAAACTATTTTTAAGTGGAGATTATAAATTCTGACGTTAAAAATAGCGTATGGTTCATTTAAGATGTTAAATCAGTGTTGTTCTTTTGACGACGATTGACATTTAAACATTTCATTCAGCATTTCTTTAGATAAAATATTCTGTCAATTTCAAGTGATTCGTTGTTTCCCTATCAATTTCCTTTGTTTATTATTAGATTTATTTAAACGATCTATTGGATAACTTTTTAAGTAGTGATGAGCAAAAGCCCCAGTCTTTTAGTCTTGGTCGTGTACACCTAGTCTTTTAGTCTTAGTCTTGCTTCGGTATCCCTGGTCTTGGTCTTGCTTTTAAGAAGTTATACGTTTCATACGTAAATTTTACACCGGATATAGGGAATAGTAAAAGCTATCATTGCCTGCCTTAATGTGTCAGTAGTAACGGAAATATGTTTCAACGTATTGTTTATCTTCATGTAAGTGCAGTGTTCGATTTGTAGCCGGGGATGGTTGGGATTATCCCCCCTGTGTAAAAATGTTTCCTGGCTCTGTTTCTTGAAATAAATCCCAAAGTTGGGATATAAATGGACATAAAATAGAGCATTTTACGTATTTCACAAATTTCCCCCCTCTGTGGAATGTATACAAATCGAACACTGTGTAAGTGTACAGAATAGAACTACCGAAGTTCAATTTCGCTTTAATTTGAACAACTTCACTAACATTTTATTATTGTACTTTTAGTTTACTTGCTGTTTTAGGCACTCAACTATGTTTCGTAAGATTTGACAGAATGCAATCATGGGTTATCAAAAATGATGGCCAAAATAACTTAGACATTGAAACTTTATTTTTTTTTAATTTTTGTATGGGCCAGTTTAGTAACTTTGGACTTCGGCCCGTCACGATTTGCCTTTAGCTGTTAAGTGTTAAAATCCACACCCATGCCCCTGCCGGGACTCGAACCCGGGACCGTTGAGTCGATAGCCTACCGCCGCAGACCGCTCGACCACCCGGCCGGCACTTAGACATTGAAGTTGTTACCTTGTAACAATTCATAGAATTGTGCTTTGTCATTTTCTAGACACTGTTCCAATTATTTACCATTCTCCGTGCTCCAGGTAAGTTCCAAAGGAAGACAAACAAACACACGGATATTGTGTTTAACTAAAACTTAGTCTTGTTGTTTTCGTCTAAGAAGCACTTATGTCCACAAACCCAGACAATTGACGATAATGAGACTAGTCATGGCTCAAGCGAGTTCTGGCAGAAGAGTGATAGAAAGTATAATTACGTACAAATTTGAATTTATTTAAGCCTAACAGGCATCTATGGCCTAAGGCTTGGGACAGCAATGGGGAAGTTAGCGGCCTGGGCTGGGTTGCAAGAAAAATCTTAAACTAGACTTAAGAGTTTAACTTAAGTCGGTCAGAGTTGCACTCAGTCAGGTGCGTACTTAAGTCTGTTGCTGGAAGCGCTTAATACTCAAACTTAAGTACTACTTTTCGTACTTAAGTAAAATTCGACAAATGTGCATTTTCCGCTGCTAATTAAGTTTCACAACACTGCAATTCCGACCAAATGTGATCGTTGCGCATGCTCAATGATAGTTAACAGTTGAATTGCTCTTGGCGTGTTAATTCAGAAGCGGAATTCGTGGAAAGAATATAAAAAAAGGAATTATTCAAATTCCCAACATGAATCTTTTTTCTCTTGCCTGTTGGACGAAATAACTGAGATAATGAATAATGCGTATCATCTGAACTGTGCTAAAATCAAAACTATTCTGCAAAATATCGAGAAAAAGAAAAGAATTAAGTGAAAAACAACTAATTGAATAGAATTGTTTTAACGTCCTTAACGAGCTGGTGAGCTTCTAAGGACGGGGTCTACAGTTTTTAACAGTTTGCGTCTGGTTGGTTTGTTTTACAAAGTGGAATCCGAACCCCTTCATTCAATTGGCCCCGCATGTGTAAATACAAGAAGTTAGGTCCAATATGCTTTTAATTGATACTTCCTTTATAGTTTCATGCAGCATGCACCCGTCTACTTGATCATAGGCAAAAAAACAAATCAAAGGGCTTGGAATTAAATGAAAAATTATCTACAGTCTGATCAGAACATGTTTGAAATAAGACACATGATTTTTAATAATTATTTTTATTTGTAGAAGTTTGCCACTTGTGAACCGTTGTTGTCAAATACATTTTAGTTCTGCACTTTTCCTTTTCAATTGGGTGAGCAGCCACGTATTTAAATGTTGATTTCTGGGGAGTCCAGCACTTTTGGGGGAGAAGGGTCCGGTGTCTGTCTGGGTGTGAGATTTGTGTAAAATCAATATACTTTTCCTAAAATGACACTAATTTTACCTTTTAAAAAATCGGGAGGGGGTTGGGATAATCCGGGCCCACCCCGTAACAACTTCCCTGTGGGTGATTCATATTTAAATACATGGGTTCTTGATTATTTCGCCAGGCCGTAGCTGGGAAGGGACCTAATATCTTCCTGGCTCTACATAAAAAATACATATTTAAATGTGTAAATAGGAAGTAAAATGATATTTCGTGACGTGTGACTAGACTTAAATTTGCAAAATGGAAATACTGATTAAAAAGCATTTTGTCATGTATGCCGAGACAAGGGGGAAAACCTTTAACCATAATCTAGTTATGCCATACTTTGTTTTCATACACCATTGTACATATCTTTATTTGCGCTCTTTTTTTCTTCGTTTTTAATGCTAAAGACATTCTGAATTGGCGAAATAATTTCATGGCATTTTCGCAAAAATGCTGAAATAATCTATGAAAGGGAGGAAGTTATTCTGAAGGAGTATGATAGCAGATATTTTTAATCTCTATTGATATTGATTTACAAGCATTTCACCACATCACATGGAGTCACACGAATATTTGAAGCACACAATACATTTTAGGAGAAATTAAAGGAATGATCCTGTGTGTCAACAAGTTTCAATCTTACACCACCGATTTGAAAATTTTAGGTAAACCACTGGCTGACTCTAACCGTCTAACCACACCAATCATATTCTTAATATAAACTTCCTAAGGTTTATTTTCATAACGCAGTCCCTAAGTTCAAGTGTCGAAGTCAAGGATCATAGATCAACATTTGTGTGCTCAAGGTTCGCGTTCTGCTCCCACCAGTTACTCTTACTGATGTTTCCTTTGGTTTCACTCAGTCACAGCAGATGAAAGCCGAGATGGTGCTTGGAATTAAGGCGAGGAACACTACGAATGGAGAACAAATTTTTGAGTAAAGCCAAAACTACTCCAAAACACATAAATTATATTGTTTAAATCTATTTTATGAACTCACTGACTGCCAGAAAATGTGTAAATATATTAACAGTTACAAACAAACAGTCACTTAACTAAAAAATACTGCAGTAAGTTTGTTAATTTATCATCGATCCCATTGCAGCATTCACCTTCGTTTTTAATGCATCGGTTCCCTTCCCGTTTTTGAAACTATTAAATTTAAGACTTATTTAGTAGCTAAGCTTACCCGACACACTATAAACCCTACTACTCATTGTGAAAAATTCATTAGTTTCTTACGCCCGTTCCCAAACCTTGGACCACTTTTATTTTTTGTTTTATCTCTAATGCAGTCTAGCGCCTAAACGGAAGCAGGTAGACAAACTGACTTCAGATTAGGGTTTAGGAACCTTGATTTACTAGGTCGTTTTCAATCTGGTGACATCACAATCTCCGTACGTTTATACACTTCTATAATTTTTTATAATTTACTCTGATTTTATGTTCATCCTGGATATCCCTTATTTTCTTCACGTTTATTTCGATACTTTTAACAATGGACAACTTGTCGCTATAACCTTTTCTTAATTATACTCATTTCATTACATTGTCATCGGGATCACCTTTACTTATACAACAAACTTCTTTGTTGTTTAGTTTTATTTTGCTTCATTAGCAGTAGAGTTTGTTTTATTTTATTTTTTTTAACTGAAATACAAAGCGTGTTTTACAATCATTAGGATGACCTTTAAGGTTAGGAAAATGACAAATCATGATTTCAGAAATTCAACTTATGTAGGCCTACTTTAAACTTTGGTAAACTTTTATTTTTATATGGGCCACTCAAGTATGTAGGCGTACTTCTATCTTATTTTATATTTCTTTTCATGACCGTAGATAGGCTATGGATACGTAAATGTGTATCTCTTAATAATATTTTTAAACAATTTCTGTTATTCCTGCAATAAACGGAGATAAATCAATTCTGGAAAATATTTCTTACTCACTATCTTTTCTAGTGTTCCAAACACGCTTGGTAATTTACTAATTGCAGTATAAACAAACTATTGTTGTTAGATATTATTATAATTTAGACATTATAATTAAAGTAATCACACATTTTCTGAAGAAAATTAAAAAAGTGTAATATTTCTGAATCGAGTTTCGCAAAATTTTTTTAAAATACCAGGTTGAACCCTGCTTGTATTGCACTCTTCCTTCTTCACACTAATGTTGAACTTAACTCACTTTATTTTTTACCTATTAAATTTTGAAGCATTATGAGGTGCATTACATAGACATGCCAAAGGCGGCATGTGTAGGCGTTTCCAGTGAGGTACAATATGTCAATATTAACAAATTTTAATATATCATACTGATAGAATGGCACGCAAAAAGCTAGAAACTAAGTTATAATACCAACACAATCAAGTTACTTTTGCGTTTCGTGCAAGTAAAAAATAATCTCCGCTGGGAGAGATTCGAACCCATGACCCTTGAAAGTACAAAAAGTTTCAGTAGGCGCGCATTAACCAACTACGCCACGAAACCCTACACGACACTATTGCTTCAAATAATGATAAATATATCACGAATAGAGATAATGCATGCTATTAATTTAAGTCGTTTCTATCATTTATAACTTGTTTCACGTGCTTTAATTTATTGAAACATGCAATGCAGATTATTTTATTACTTATTTCATCAAGAAATAGTGTGCAAATCCTTTCTTTTCCTTGTTTTCTATCTTTAAAGTGGTCAATAAGATATCTTACAAGCTTAAATTTAAGTGTGTCAGATACCTGTCTTAAATTCTTGCAACGGTGATTGCGCATTTTTGTCTTAAATGTTTGACCTAAGTCAGCTTTCACACTTAAGTATTTTCTTGCAACCCAGCCCTGAGCCTTGAGTTAAGGTACCATCCCAGCATTGGCCTGCTAGGACTGAGGAAAACCTCTGCCAGGATAGGATGGCCGGTCGCGGGATTCCATCCACGGACATTCCGAATGCGACGCCAGCGCTCGATAAAATTACTTACGAGTTTGTGGACCAATACTTTGCTGTGGAACAAATGTATCAAAGTAAACCTGCTGAATTGGAAGCCTTTCTGTGCTCAATACAAACCCACACGTCTAATACCTATAGCTTACTCTAAAGTAACTTTTGCGTTGCATCCAAAACTATAGCCCACATCTAGAAATATTCCTCCCGACTTTATCTACAGGTGACAAACAATTACCAAGTGTACTGCAAAAACTGTTGTTTTATTCAGACTCCGTAGCATAACACACAAAACAGAACTCTGTGTTCTAAGCTACTAGTCGATGTTATAAAATGTATGTTGATATGTGTTATTGAAAACTGAGTACTCTGTTTTGTATGTTATGCTACGGAGAATTGAGTCTGAATAAAACAACAATTTTACAGAATACATACTCCGAACTGACCATAATCCACCTTTATCTGAATCAATAAATCATACCACGACAAATCAAACATCAGAAAAGCCAGTACTTCAGACTTCCTTTTGCCCTTAATCCAAATTATTCTTAACATAAACTTTTTCCTTCTGTTGTAAGTTTAGTGTACAGTAGTGTACAACGTAAGTTTAGTTTAGTATGCTACAGTAACAACGGCATGATTGTCAGCTCCACTCACACGGTTTGCACAACTGGGAACATCTTCACTCCAGCGGTATTTTTACAGAAGCCAGAGAAATTCAAGTGAAGGATATAATGATTTCCCCTTCCTTTCCACGTTCTAAAAATATTCAAATAGTGCGGGTGCAAGGCTCTTGGTGGTTGGTCTTGGTCTTGCATCGGTATCCTTGGTCTTGGTCTTGCATGCTAGGCTAAGACCAAGACTCTTGTGCACATCACTATAAGTCCTAATCGAGATGCTGAGCGTGTAAAAATGTTAAAGCGAACTTCGAAAATCTCACCGTATAATGGACCCCCGGGAGACTTCAATATATGACCACGCGCACACGAAGCGAGCATACTAACCTCTCGCTCTCGGCCAACCGACGATGTGTTATGGCCCCGGCGTAAGCCAGTCAGCCCTCTCGGTATAGTACGGAGAAACTGTCAGTTCGATGTGTCGAGAGAAGGGGGTTCCAGGGATTTTCCCGGTTGTTGATTTCGAATATCATTTCAATCAGGGAGAAAAATGTATTTCTAATCAAATAGGTAGTAGGTGAAAATTTACAAACCTCTCTAAATGTATCAAATAAAAATTCAAAAGAATACCATTTTTTTTTCCAATTTACAAAGGGAATCAAGAAGAGAAAATGAACGGTTCAATCTAAAATTCCATACGTCAAGTGATAGTGTCGTTTTTGTAACCCTTAAATTAAAAATCGGGGTTTCGCGACCTTCCTCCATTTCTAGGCTTGGTTTTACGTTCTCTGTATGTATTTAATAAGATCTCATGCTATACTAGTCAAGTCTAAGTAAAGGCTTTATAATTTACTTGAGGAGGGAAGTGACTGATAGGATCCAAAGTTGTGTAAGTCAACTGGAAGCACAAATTTTCCTAACCTTAAAGCTGCCCCGACTTTACTCGTATGGCTCAGGTATCTTTTAATACTTTGTAAATTTCTTGTGCAGGAGGACGTAGGTGGAGGGATTGTGTTTCTTATTTCTTATTGCATCTCTGTCTTTCCTGTTTCATCTTTTTGCGATGGGTGTTTCCTCATAGCCGATTTATATTTTTCGACGGAGATAATTCTTACATTCTACTTTCGCACTGCTTTCGTTTCTACTGCCTCTTCCTGAACGAAGTCGACCCCAGCCGAACCTGAAGTGAATAACTTCATAGTACTGACCAAAGCTGCTGCAGTTTTACAGTCAGGGAAGTAAGTACTGTGAGAGTCTAGCAATTATTTCGTGTATGGTCTAGCATTATTTATAGTATAGATAAGTACCTCATATGCTAAGCGTAGCACATACCGTTCCTCAGACATACCACGACTTAATCATAACTGCCTGTCTGGCGCATAAAAGTGTTATAATATACCAAATGCTACACTCCCGTAATACAGTACATATTTCCGTGATTGTACGCCATCGTCTATAGGAAATGGAAAAATAATAAGTTCCTTTTCTAAATAAGAGGCGTTGTTTGTAAGAAATTTTAAAACTATTTTGTTACTAAAACATTTTTTTATATATAAAATGACTTCGTATTTATGGGCCATACCCCAGCAGAAATTCGAACCAAGCCTTAGCACATAACTACCGCTTTCGAGATTGTTTTGACGTATAGATGTGTAATATATATATATATATATATATATATATATATATATATTATGAATACGGCTGCTAGAATTTCAGAAAGAAGATAATGGGAAGAAGTTACACGAAGGGGACACCCACATAAAGACAAAGTCGTTAATCGAGCTTATTGTGAGACAAATTTATTCCGTGTGAGAAAGAAGGTGAGATTTGTTTTCTGTTCTTTGTGATGAACCTTCGGTTTGGGTTCAGTTTTGTGCTTAAGGGCAGTTTTGTTTATGGCATTGATTAATAAGCTTTGACGCATATGTGGTTTGCATTGACAGATGTTACTCAAGGTTTATAGGCAAATATGTTTACAGTATAGGCGTTTTCTTCAGTTTTGTGAAGAGGTGTAGGACGTTACAAATGGCATGGGTGCGCACCTTGTTATGTCTGTTCAAAAATTCAAGGTAACATGTCATAAAGTTTGCAAATTGACTCATTCATGCATTTGGTGTGATCGTATTGTAATTAGAGAACTTTAAAAAACAAACTGATTTGAACATTTGTTGCAAATAGGTATGTAGGAGGAAATGACAGATTGCATTGGATTAAATCAGAAAACTCGAAATAGTACGAATGATTAATTAACACTGTGCGTGGGTGACCGGGTGTTCATGTACATTCAAAGAAGCAAATGGGATGATTTATTCATCACAGATACCCTCATAGAAGCGTGCAGTTTTTTCTAGGACTTAATATATTTGGGGCATTATATATATATTGCAGTCAGAATTTCATTGTGGTGATTGGTTGTTTGTAAGTAGTACACAGTTTTACTACTTTCATTAACAAACTCCATTTTTTGTTTGTTTCAATAATTATTAGGTTTTTCAAATCCATCCATCTCCTCAGCGATAAATTGAAGGGTGTGAGGCAAGAACATGGTAACCCACAATGTTAAACTTGTAAGAAATTCGAATTTTACTGCTGCACAAGTCATTTTCATTGGCTGAAAGCTGATTTTTCACGTAAAGCTATACATAAAGGCTTAAAATAATTGTACCAAATCAAAATAACGAATTTCTATTTTCATGCTGCTGTGTGGGTTACCATGTTTTATTTTTTCTACCATAATATTGGCTAAATAAGTCACTCAAGAATAAATCTTTTCACTTAACTCGCTGTAAGAAATATTTAATTTACAAATTCTTTTCCTTTTTAGTGGCAAGCTGGTATACTGCTCCTCGTTTCCCGCCATCTTAATTGTTGGTTACCATCTTATGAATCGCAAAATGTTACAATAGGCTTACCATAAGTAAATATTGCTGCCATCTCTGGAGCACAATTTGAAGTCGGACAACATTAAACGACGCGGTATGATTCCTTTCCATCGGGTGCTGAATAACTCAAAAAATAAACATTTGTGGGTTACCATGTTTTTGCCTCACACTCTTCAATTCATGTTGAGCTTGTAACCCAATGGAAGCATTGTATAAGTTGCAAAGACGCCTTAAAATTTACATCTTTATGATTAGTACGTGTTCGTCTTTTACCACCGAAAATCAAATCAAAAGTAAAGTTATGACCTGTTGTTACCAAATGTGATTAATTACCTGAAGAGTAATTGAAAAGAGGAAATTTCAAATGTTTTAAGTGCCAAATGTGAAATTTTACAGAAGAAGCAGATAACTGAATAGATTTAGCTTCACGTATGACTTCCAACGTAATGTGATTGTTTTCACCTTCCCCATTGATTTGGCACTTGGAACAAGGGTGAGGACATGCGGGTGGGCAAATTATTTTTTTCTTTTTAAAAAAAATGGACTTAGAACTTTTGGCATTTGCACTCTTCAATTATGTTTTATTACGTACATGACTATGGTTAACAGGCAGCTATGTAAGTCCACTACAAGTCTGAGTTACGACATTCCTCAGCTAGTACACTTCTGGAAAATGAATAGGGAAGGTCAGAGCCTTGGTCTAGGTACTATCCTGGCATTCGCAAAAACCCTGGATGATCTTCCTTCTTGAGCTTGTGACATAATGAAAGTATTATCATTGAGTAAATACGTCCTACTCAATGGACGTATTATATAAGTTGCAAAAATGGCTATTATATCGGTTAGAACAGCCGGCAGCAGATTATTGTTATTGTTATTCACGATTCTTTTAAATCTTGATAAATGTTTGCTCAATTTTTTTTTTTTTTTTGGCGTAGAAAACATATAAAATATTTTCTTCAGTAATAATGTCTATCGAGACGACTAAGGTGGGAAGGGCATAGCCCAAATCGGAGAAAAACGAAGATTATATTCTATCATGGTTGGAAGGAGGCCATTGGGAAGACCGATACGTCGTTGGGAGGACAATATTAGAAGACATCTTCGAGAAATGGGTGTTCGTGATGAAAATTGGCTTGATGTTGCCCAGGATAAAATCCAATGGCGAACGTTTGCTACTGCGGCGATGAACTTGCGAGTTCCATAAGCCATAGAGTTAGTTAGTTAGTTAGTTAATAATGTCTATCTTAACCTCAACAAATCAAGAGAACCGAGTTTAATAAATAAATTAAAGTACATTTAAGTTTGAAGATATATTGTTGTATCATACTATGGATTTCTGCAGGTGCGTTTACAGCGGTATAGTTGACTCATCACATAATTTTACCGCTTTTCTAGTCTGTATTCCTTGCAAGAACAATGCAAATTGGGGTAAAAGAATGCACATGATGTATGTTCTTGTGTTTGATTATTGTTTTGAAATATTCTTTCCTTGAATTACGAGGAACATTTGTAATGCCGTATTGATTCTTCTGCAGTTTGAAATGTGTATTGTTTTTTGACCGGAGCTCTTTTCATGAATTTTATCTGCCTTCGACAGCACACTGAAAAGTTAGTTTCGCTGTTTCTTATTTGTCTTTTTATACCAGCTTTAAGCTTTCATTGCACTTGAGTCTCCTATAAACGTGCTTTTACCAGTATTTTTTTTAATGCATTGTGTTCTTCCTGTAGATGTTGAGGAGAAAATACAGTATCTATCTATCTGAAAGTAGCCATTATCTGTTATCACGGACACTCCTTACACTATTTAGTATTTACTCAATTTCCACACGTAAGGGAAATTGGGAATCATCATCATCTTCTTTTGAGACAAAGGAAGATCATTCAGAAATTAGGGACTGCCAAATCCAGGTAAAAATTTATGTGGATATGTGAACTCTTCCGAGTTCAGTATATTCTAATATTCTTCTTCCAAATTATGCGACTTTCTTGAAATTGATACCGAAAAACGTCATCTGGATATCCGATATCCGTATATTCTTTAGCCATCCCTGTACATGTACCGTCGTACTACGCTGCAAGATGGAATGCGTGTGTAGGGAGATCTGTGAGTGATGTCTATAGAAGAATGTTAGCTATGGCTTGAACTGCATCATTACTTTGGTGTTAACATGTAAACCAAGAATTGAACGGATGCATCTACCTCGAAATCGGAAGAACGCAGATGGAATCTCGGGTCTGCCTTCTTAGAGTGAGAATTCCGTCAGTTACACAAGGCAAATGCCGAATTATAAATACCAGATTTTTTCTCTCAGCGGGCAGTGTAAATACGAACATATTGACTAGACTACTTGAAGCCATATAAGCCACCGTGGCTCAGGCGGTAGCTCGTCTGGCAACGAATCGGGCGGCCCGCGTTCAAATACCTGCCAGGACACGTGAGACTTTTCTCGCAGTGTTCCCATGCCTGGTGCTCCTGGGTACCTTGGGAAGGTAAAGGCAGTCGAGCGTGGGACTGACCATCCTACCTTCGTACCGTAGGTCGAGAATATGTGAAACGCTACTTCCACATTCGCCATGCACCGTTCATAACGCGTGCGTATCGAATATAACAAAATAACCTAAACAAGGCTTAAAATATATCCTTAAAGCAGACCACTGAAATATGTCCATTAAAACTATAAAAAATACTGAGTATTTGGAAAAACTAAGAATTGATAAAAATCCTTTTTTCTTCTTCTTCTTCAGTACATTCAGTTTTGAATATATATGTTTGGTTTGGTTTTCGGTGTGCTAGGTTGAAGAAGCAAGCAGAATTTCACATCAAGAGATAGAACCATGTAGAGCGATGCTGACGTGCCGTGTCAAAGTAAGCCATGATGGGTAGAAAATTGATTATGCTGACGTCATAAATCCATAGTGTGTCGTCATTGGTAGGCGGTCGGGAGTGTAATAATAATCAATGCATGATATAAAATACAATATCCGCAGTATTAGAAAGCTTTTTGATTGCTAACTATTGAAAGTTTGTAATGCATTGGTAATTGTCTGCGGCAAATAGTTCACCGCGGGAAAGTGAGAAATACATGTAATTCTGGACGTAAATTGCATTTTGCTGTCTTTGTTGTTTTATACAGAGGATTCAATTATCATCTGACTAATTATTGTTTATTTTAAACTACAGCATATTGGTATGATGATAAATAACATTAGATAACCTAAAGAGGCAATATTCTCAAAAGTATGAAAAAAATGTCTGTCTGTCCTAGTATTTAAATATATCCTAAGGAAATATTGGTATAGTATAATTTTAATATTACATTACAATAGAACATTTAAGCGAGGATGAGTAGAATGTAAAGTTTATGATCAATGTGTCTTACCTGTAATGATGTACGGCTGCGAAACTTGGACATTGAATGCGCAAACCACTCAAAGATTAAGAGTCACACAAAGAGGAATGGAGAGGTGCATGCTAGGAATAACCAGGAGGGACAGGAAGAGAAATGAATGGATTCGCGCAGAAACAAAGTTAGAGGATGTAATCAAGACTGCGAAGAAGATGAAGTGGAGATGGGCCGGTCACATAGCTAGACGAACAGATGGAAGGTGGACGACAAATGTACTACAGTGGATTCCTAGAGAAAAGAAACGACCGAGACGACGTTTAAATGTAAGATGGGTAGATGAAATTATGAGAATATCATTTTTTTCAGGAGCTACATGGATGAGAATATCAGCAGACCGAGATATGTGGAAAGAAAAGGGGGAGGCCTTCATCCAGCAGTGGATAGAAAACGGCTGAATATGATATATATATATATCCTGTTGTAAAATTGTTCTCAGGAAGTCAGCTTTTGAATACTTTTACGTATGACCCAGGCTCCGTACCGTAGGCGAGTGATCACAGTCGAGAAAAAGAATTGACGTTGTGCAGCCGGCCTACTCGACTTAATTAGTTTTCAAGTATCTTGAGGCGAATGCCGGTAAAATATCTAGACTAAGACCCTAACCGCTGCTCCCCCCCCCCCCTCATTCCTATTCCTGAACGCGTGCTTGCTGAGGAACATGTGGCTTACGGAGAAACATCTCTTAAATTAAGCTGTCATTTTTATTTTCACCTGTATGAGAGCGAATTTCACTTATAAGAGATAAGTAAATAAGCACGAGTAGAACTGTTTATGAAAACCAAGTATGAGGTAATAAATTGTAGTCACTATAAATATTGGAAATATACAAGAACGAAGCTCGGCAAACAAATAACAGAAAATTCAAATAAACAAGTGAAACCTCGTGTTATTAAATAGACTTTAGTAACAGTTAAGGTTTGGCAGCCAACAGAAGGATATTCGTTGCTCTTTTCATTTCATTCTTCGTACGTCAATTTCGATCTAAATTTAGCTACATAAATACACATAGTCGTTGTTGCAGGTCTTGAGGACACGTTTCCTCATATGCGAAGCTCACGTTTGGAAAAAGTAAGTTGAAGTGAATCGCCCGCGCCTTGTATTAGTAATTAGCATATACTGTCCAAGTGGATGGCTCCGAGCAACAGTTGATTGAAACGCAAATGATACGTGTTGTGTGCTGTAACAGAGTCTTCCTTGAGAGGCAAGAAGATAATGAGCATATTGTGTCTAGAAAAATAAAGTCGGAACTACCTCCATGTTTATCGTTTCCTTTGTTACGTCAGAATTTCAGGAATATTTCCATATTCTTTCGCACTTTTTATTTTTTGGAATTCAAAAACGCCTCATATTTAATTTTAGTTCGGAAGTAATCATTCAGATATGTTCGTGACATTGATCACCTTCTTCTTCTTCTTTTTTTTAAATATATACATAGCTTTATACCGTACACCGTTGTTTTACGATGGTTCCAGATTTTACTCAGAGAGTAGCCTACTTTCCCGTTGCAGGAAAGCGGATTTTTGAGACTACTTATTGTTGGTCGTAACATGTACAAGTTGTGCCAGAAAAAAAAAAAAAAAAACTATTTTCATATGGTTATTATCGGTTTATGACTTGAGATACGCATGCAAATCAACACTATAACCGAAGCAATCTAAGCGGCATTTTATTTGAAATACTGACACATTGATGTGTGTCCATATATTTATGACTAAGTCCTGGACTTAGGACTGCACCTGTGCGTTCTGTTAATGACCAATAATGGATCCTCTGTAACCCCTTATTACTGTAATATTGTGTTTCGTCAAGTAATGAAGCCATGGATACAAATCAACGTGTTAGCAATTCAAATCTCTTTATGCTTGCTTTGGTTGTAGTGTTTAACTTGAATATAACTTAAAGTGAATTTTGCTATTTTTTTTTAATACAAATAAACGTGTTTTTTTCCGACTTACAAGGAACACTCGCCAGGTGACAGACAGATTTTGATATGTAGGTACAGTGTCTAGGTAACCCTTCACAGCCAAAATTATAGGTGCTGTCGTCAACAAATAACGACATGGGGATCCGAGAAAGATGGAACGTAGAGAGCAAGTAAATCTCGAATACAGAGTACGGAAAATGCCTTTTCTTTTATAAACTGTTACATATATTGAAGGTAAATGGCCATTAATGAATACTGGACAGGGGGTGATACATGCTGGAGGGTATAACGACAATGACAGCCATCTTGACTATGATCCAAAATTTTTAAGTAGTAAGTGGGTCATGTGATATCAATATGTGCTGGAATGTTCCAAAAACCCAATGACAAAAGTCGAATTAGGCGTAACTCAAATCTTGTACGACAAAATGACACATGAAATTGACCTGGAGAATGTGTGAGTCGAATGATAAAAAAATCATTTTTTTGTCGAAACATTTGAAGGAACAAAAAATAAATTTAAAAAACACGCTTTTTTAACACAGTAAAGTGAACTAAAAAAAATTGAATCGGAAAATAAAAAAGCGTGGGTGCTCTTAGATATTATAATTTTATGATAAGGTAAGCAAGAGCATATAGGATTTTATTTTCCACCCACGCTTTTATTTTCCGATTTATAAGATTAATTCAATTTTTTTCTTTTTAGTCCATCTTAAAAAGCGTGTTTTTTTTTTAAAAAAACAAGTCCTTTTTAATTATTTATTTTTATGAATAATAGATAAGTATAAAAACCCGTACGGGGTAAAAGGAAGAGTGACTTTGAAAGTGACAGGTCAGGTCCATTTCACATGTCATTTTGTTGTACAAGATTTGAGTTACGCCTAAATTGACTGTGTCATTGGGTTTTCGGAACATTCCAGTACATATTGATATATCACATGACCCCCTTACTATTTAACATTTTTTTATCATAGTCAAAATGGCTGTCATTGTCGTCATAGCCCTCCAGCATATGTCACCCCCTGTCCAGTATTCATTAATGGCCATTTACTTTCAATATATGTAACAGTTTATAAAAGAAAAGGTATTTTTCGTACCATCTTTCTCGGATCCCCTGTCGTTATTTGTTGACGACAGCACCTATAATTTTGGCTGTGAAAGTTTACCTAGATTTCATTAAAATCCGGCTGTGTTACCTGGCGAATGTTCCTTGTTAGATCACACTGTAAGTACTTATTTTTTCGAATCAAATCTTTTGTTTACTGCGTCTGTCTTTTATGGGAAAAAAAAAAAAAAAAAAAAAAACGTGCTTTCTGATGGTTTTCTGATGCACCCTACTTCTCTACCAAGTTTGGCCGAAAAAGCAGTTTTACTTGTAAGAGATAAAAGTTAGTCAGCAGTTAACCCTCAAAGACCAAGTGAGTAATAGAATTTGGGATAGCTCATTTCGGAGTGGTAAAAATTAGGATTACAGACAATATTAAGACCCCCTTCCTGTTTTGTAAGTGACGTATAAGGAACAGTATTATTTTTTACGTGTACAATTTTAAACATCGATCATAGTACAAATGTTCCCTTCGCATTTATCTTATTTTTTAAAAATATTTTATTTAAAACGTAGCAGTTTCGAAGAAATAAGAAATATTCTACTGAAGTTCTCGTATACTTGAATAGTAAGCAATGCTAGGAAGCACTTTGGCCGGCGGTTGTAGAACGACTAGGAGTTTCGTCCGGCATATTCTATACTTTGTTAAACTTTATTCTGTATGGACCATTTTGACTTCGGCCCGTCGCGATTATCCGTCACGTTCTAGTTAAAATCCACAATCACAAACATCCATGCCCCTACCGGGATTCGAACCCGGGACTTACGTTTTCCACTAGTTTGAGAGGTTTACAATTTTAGCCAGAAAAAATCGCCTATGATCCCTCTTCCCCAGGGGAGTTTAAATGGAGAGAGTAACTTGAAATTTTCAAATCGCAAGAGAACTCGAGTAATATATCTATTGAAAGGTTTTGTTAAAACACAAATATGAAGCCACTCCGGGATCAATATATTGATCCTATTCAAAATCGCGGGGGAAGGGGGAGGGTGGTCAAACTAGTGGAAATGACTTTTCTATTTTTGCTCAGGTTGTCACGGTCAAACAGAAGTAAGTGTTCGAGGAGACAAAATGCTCCACTAGGGAAGTTATTTCGGAGCCACTAATGGAAACAAATAAGGGCTATCGTGTGTTAATCACCGATTCAGATCTAAGTTGGAACGTGCAGATAAACATTGTGCAGCCTAGCACACTTCTATTCGACTCTTACAGCCTTAACCAAAAATAGTAATACAGTACTGTCCGTTTTGAACAGGGTCAACATATTGTTCCGATCCCCTCAAGATGATGGAATACATGTTTCGGTGTTTTCTTTCTTCTTTATATTTGCATCCGTTCCGGAAATAGATAAAACTTTGGTAAATTTTATTTTTATATGGGCTAGTATTGGCCTTCGGCCTGTCACAATTCGCCTTTAGCTGTTAAAATACACACCCATGCCCTTGCCGGGACTCGATCCAGGGACTTTTGAGCCGATGGCCTACCGCCGCAGACCGCTCGGCCATCAGGCTGGCTCCGAAAATAGACTTTATGGGCATTCTATATACGTACACCTCCCGGCCGAACATGTATCATGGAACAAGACCTTGGAGTGGCTGAGAGGTTAGCCTCTCGCTTTGAGTGAGCATGGTCACCGTTTTAATTCCCGATGAGGTACATGAACGGAGTAGTTCGAAGTGTAGTTTAGCAAATTTGTAAGTCCCGTTCTTATGAGCTCGATTAGGGCTTGAATAACAATTCAATCAAAGTAACAAGTAAGTAAAAAAGGACTTCATTTCGATCCGCACGCATTCCGGCGCAACAAAATTGCCGTCATTTCAAATCGTTTTTGTAAAATCGCATTGTCTTTTGTAATTTGTGCCATGTGAATGAAATCTAATCAAGCTTAAAATGAAAAATGTACATGTGAATTTGAATTCATTTGTGGCCTTTAGGCATTTTTGGCTCAGGCCTGGAGAGGATGGGGAAGGCGGCATCCCAGGACCTTGCTTAAGATGCCATCCCAGCATTCGCCTGGTGAAACCTTGGAAAACCTCAATCAGGATGGTAGGCCGTGAGGTTCGAACCAACTTGCCTATCCATTGAAAAATATGACGTGTAGTATAGGTGATTCTCACGTATAGGTTTTGGCACCGATCAGGTAGTTAATGTACTGTAAATGTAAAGATGGTTGGCAACGAAGATGACATTATTCACGTGGCATATATCCTGGCTAACTTTAGGCACTGCGCCTGCTGAAAAAAAAAGCCGAATCTCACAGAACCCAATCGTAGCCCATGTATTAATAAATTTCAACACAAGGTGCAGATAGGGTAATAGTGGAAGTGTAATAATGTGGAGACTTTCTGCTTGGATTGATTGGTAACGCTGGTACTTATACCTGAACATCTGAATGTCAAGGATATTTAAATCTGATTGGTGACCACGGACACTCCTTCATGCAGACACCACGTGAAATAGGATAATAGATCCTGTTACAAAGCTCGTGTCATTACAGAGTGGTTTAAGGAGCATACAGTGATTTCACATTACTTCAGTGGCCACCCCGTTCTGTCTGAGAAACTGGGATGAGGCGGAGCGTGCTGTTCTCTCTCCTTCAAAGTCAATTTACGTGGATTGCTTGAGATATCCCAGCGTACCTTACATGGCTTTCGAGTGAGAGGAACCGCATACCCTCTTCGAAGGCAGTTTTTATCATTTTTTTTGTTTTATCATCAATACTAGTATACTATTGTTTTCAAACAATACTAATTAATATTCTCTTAATTTTATATTAAGATTAGTAGTAAGATGAAACTAAATATTAGTGTGTTTAATTACTGAAGGATATCAAGAGTAATTTGCAGGTCTATAAAGGCTAATTCACACATATAATGCCGTGCCCATGCTTCGTCCGTGCCATGGCCGCGACCATTCACACACAGGGTGCCGTTCCCATGCCGTGCCGTATTTACTTGCTTCATTTATTATTTTTAACAATATTATTATTGAATAAATATATTGTCAAAAATATTTATTATTGTAAAGTAATAATAAATGAAGCAAGTAAATGAAAATACTGATCTTCATAGGGATGTTCGGTATTGAGATTTTCATACCGTCTGTCGGTATGTTTTGGATACCGACAATTATCGATATACCGAAAATATCGAAATACCGAACGAAGTTCCCATTATTATTATTATTATTATTTATACATCTTTGCACGCTTAAGAAGGGAGTACATGTTTTTGTTCTTTTCTTTTATCAACGCAGTGTTTATAGCGTAATGACCGAACAACCACTTCAGAGGACAAAGGGTAGGAACATGAGTGAATGTTGGTATTGGTGATGGCGGAGAGTGGGGTTAGAGGAGACAAAAAGGTGCTGCCGCTTAATTGTTTTCCTTTACACCTTTTACGTTATCCTGTTTGGACCTGGCCAT
This sequence comes from Lepisma saccharinum, assembly GCA_022664845.1. Taxonomy (NCBI): domain Eukaryota; kingdom Metazoa; phylum Arthropoda; class Insecta; order Zygentoma; family Lepismatidae; genus Lepisma; species Lepisma saccharinum. Next base: position 112,080 of record JAGDQP010000714.1, read on the forward strand.
TACTGAGAGACCTATTAACTCCTGACCGGTACCGAGCCGCCGTAGTTCAGTGGCAGAGCGTTGGCATGGCATTCGGGAGGTCGTGGATTCGACCCCAGTGACCGACCATCCTGACTTAGGTTTTTCCAGAATTTTCCCCTAAATCACACCAGGCAACTGCCGGGATAGCACCTTCAACATAGGCCCTATACGACACATTCCCGAATCTTTCCCCTCCCCAATCCCGACCTGAGCCATAGATGCCTAAAGGCCATAAATAAAATTCAAATTCAATTCGAAATTAATGTTTCAACTTAAATTTACCTTAGACTTAATTCTAAACTCCGTCTTTGCAATCGGCTCTAACTGTTGAGAGAGTTGTTTGACGTTATATTTTAGCTCTCCAATAAACACTGAAATGATTGTGCTTGTAGCACAATACGTCAAGTTTTGGAACGGGTATATGCTTGGGACCCAGTGATCCGATTTAGGTCTCGTCACACGGAGAACAAAGTGGAGCATTTGATTATTTCCTTTCGTTTGAGGTGTGACCGGGACAGGAAGTGTTACCCTCAGAGCACGAAAAATACGAAACTGGAGCTCATTAAGTTGTCAGACCGGGTCTAGTTTAAGACCGGATCACTATTCCGGGTTAGGCCGGGTCACCAGAACTGACCTAGTTTGTACTCTGCCGTTGAATTGCATTTTATTTATGGTCTTTAGGCGTCTAAGGCTCAGGCCGTGATAGGGGAGGGGAAAGTATTGAGGAAGGTGTCGGCCAGGGCCTATTTTAAGGGCACTAACCCAGCGTTTGTATGTTGTGACTGGAAAAACCTGTCAGGATGGTCGACCCACGGATTGAACACACGACCTCCGGAATGCAACGCCAACGCTCTACCACTGAGCTACGGCTGCTTGGGGTTTCAGCTCTGTCATGCTGCTTCCTCTATAAGTTATTAGTATTCATTTTGTAAGAATTTCAGAAGAATTCGATATTTCAATATTCCTATACTGTTCAGTATATTGATACTGTTCGGTACATAATTATTTCGGATTATCGATATTTCGGTATGGGTGATACCGAATTTTCGGTATTCCAAAATACCGATACCGATTTATCGATATTTTTGACAGCCCTAGATCTTCATTAACGTGAGCAGTATAACCAGACCAGGATAGGGTGGGGAAGATATTATTGGGAGGTAGTCGGTCGGGTTCTAGTTTCTATGTAGGTCTACCATCCTAGCATTTGCCTGGTGTGACAGGAAAACCCCTTGAAAACACTTAATCAAAATAAGCGGTCGCTGGGGTTGTTCCCAGGACCTTCCGATTGTTAAACTGACACTGCTACCTGAGCTTCGGTCGTTCGGTATAACTTACACTACGGCCATTACTGTTCAGTTATTTGTCTGTATCGGCCCAAATATTTATCGTTCAAAAGATTATTATCATAGTCTTTGTGTTGTAAGATGTATAAGCATTCGTGCTCTTGCACCAACATTATCAATTGCTCTTCATTCATTTTTGATCCACAACTTTGCTCAACCACAGACTGGCCGAGGAAAGTCGAAGGATCGCGGCCGACATGGGTTGTTTCTATTGCGTATCTTGGAGGAGACTGATAATAGTGATTAATATTGTGACAGTAAACTAGTGGTACCACTGATGCATAGTGGTGAAGACAAATACTGCCTATTCCAACACAGTGCCGGATCTATGGGAAGGGGGGGGGGAGCGCTCCGAGCGGCACGTTTAGAGCACGGCAAACAGCTAAAAATAAAAAATAAAAGCTTCTAAAAAGGAAGTAAGATCGCATATTAAATTGAAATTGACCTAAACGTGTTCAAAATTTCCATACCGGCGCGCTAAGACATTTTTTATGTTATTTCATACAACCTACCTTCATCTCTAAAATCCAGAACCGCGATTCAAGTCAGATCAGCAGGTCTGCTGCCTTACTGGAGTTAGTAATAGCGATGCCACGACAGGCTCCAGAGAAGATAACAAAAGTACACTACGTGATGCGAGACAATGTTGTGGCCGTCGCGTCGGTTGGTCGTGTTGTTTGGCTTAAAAAAACGATGGAAAAGGGGGCAAAATTTAACTTTGCCCTCCATAGGAAAATGTCTATATCCGGCACTGTTCCAGCAGAACACTGAACGCCCTCACTATCCTATCAAAGTAAGTCCTATAGCGGTGAGGATAAATTTTCGATCGTGAATTACCAAACATGTGATTGGGATGGAGATGACCAATGGAATGGCTTCCTGATCTCATAGCCTGTTATTATTGGCTGTAAGGTTTCCCATGCTGAAAAACAGCAGAGTGAAAATGTCATCTCAGTAGGCATGTAGCTTATCAGAGCTAGAAGTCCAGCTACAGTGGCCCTGCGGGCCCTTAGCATTTACTTTAGCGGCATGTATCGTAAATCAACGAGTGACTTTCCAAATCGTTGCCGATTTTGCTTGGATAAACAGCGAACAGTTTGAGGGAATACAATGAGTCTGGTTGGTATTGTTGTGTACTGCTCTTTAATTTGAATACTCGACTTTCCAACGACATTCCATCTTACTTCATGTAGCCATATTTTTTACTCAACCTGTAGTTAAGACTCACATGTTGGAGATACATAAGGGCAGACCTCAAGAAACATCTGTGGTCTGCGGACCGTAGTTTGCGGAGCGCTGCCTTATCCCATCTGAGTGGTATAGTATACCTCAGGAATGCTTTCAGGGACTTGTTGCATAATTACAATGACGACTGTTGTGACTTCCGAAAAAGAGATGCAACAAGGTACTAACAAGTAAGCCTATCGATGGTTCTCATTGCTTTTTCGACCAAACTTAGTAGAAGAGTAGGGTATACCAACAACCCACCAGAAAGCACGATTAAAAGTGCTTTCATCCATAAATACGGGTTCAGTGGCCAAAAGTTTCATTCATAAGAGTAAGTAGACCTACTTATAGTGTGATCTTAGTCGGAAAACGCACGTTTATTTGTAAAATGCTTTAAATAGTGGAAAACAAATACACATGAAGGGATACCGGGTCATTCTTTTATAGGGTACGTTTGCCATGCCGCCATCTTGAATCTTGCTCGAATTTTTCAAATGGGAAGGGGGTCATGTAACATATGTCTGGACTAGAATTTTACCATAAATGTATTTTTGATATTGATAAGGAGATGTGACATTAATATGCGTAGTTGATTGAAACATCTGGAAATACTCTATTCTTCTAGAAACAGTGCAAGAAATGAAGACCCAATGCACACAAGTAATGAGTATCGGGGACCACATACTTAGATCACACTATAAGTACTCTTATGAATGAAACTTGCGGCCACTGTGCCCGTATATATGAATGAAAATACTTTTTTTTAAATCATGCTTTCTTGTGGTTTCCTGATGTACCCTAGTCCTCTACAAGTTTGGTCGAAAAGGCAGTTTGAACCATCGGTAGGTTTACTTGTAAGTATGTGGTAAATTGAACACTCACGTCAGAGTGTATAAGGGTTTCAGTAATTTATCGCGCTTTATTGTAGTTTTATTTATTTATTTAACGTTCTACAGATACACTCAATTTTGGGCCAGTTTATACTGGATAAAAGGGGAAATGATTTTTCTAAGTAATCAGCCCGGGAACCATCCCAGCATTTGCCTGGTGAGACTAAGGGAAGCCAGAGAGAATCTTAGTTAGGATAGCCTGTAGCGGGAGCTAAACGTGGGTCCTCCCGATTACAAGACGAGTAGTCTACCGGCTGCTCAACCTCGGTTGACATTCAGATGTTATAACATCCTTACCTGGTTTCATGATTCTCCGTCCAGGAGACGCTTGAGTGCAAATCAACAAGTATTTCTTATACCTTGGTACGAGAAAAAGTGCCTTTGGAATAATTGATTTATTGGACGTACATATCGGAAATGAATTGCTTGTTGTAATAAAATGATGCTGTGTTTTCAAACCTTAAACACTGAGTACTTCACTCAAAATCGAAAGGAATACGCGTTCTCAGCACAGCGAGGAGAATTAAACAGAACCCCGTTTGTTCGGCCTAATATACATTTTTGTACACAGCTGTATACAAAGTGCATGTGACTGATTTGTGTTACAAACTTTTGCAACAAAATATTATGTAAAATGAAAAAAATATAAAATAAATTTAAGGTTTCAAAAGAAAGAGAAAATCTAAAATAGCCGTCAGGCAATAGTAGTATAATTGTAACAGCAATTTACATAAGAAATTGTCATGCAAATCACCTAAGGTATGTTCTTATTCTAAAAGCAACTTCCATTTCTTTTAAGTTCGAGCTTCGCTCACTAGGTGTAGTAAGTAATCTGTCGATGAACAGTGAAGAAGTGTATACATTCGATATAGGCATAGGCGCATGTGTTTTGTGTGTGGCATGTGTGTTTATGTTGATTTTTCACCCACACATGTTCAGGAACAGACCATATACACTGTATACCGTATTGAAAAAGTATGAGTATTACTTTGCATCTGCTACGGAAGCATGAAACAATCGGATAAGTGCTTTTCTGTTACTCCCGTTTGAGTGAATGTTATATATGTGTGTGTCTAAACACGTGTGGAAGAGAATGGGCAATAAGCATAGTAACAAGAGTAGTTGTGATGAGTGCGCGCATGTGAGCCAATGTGATAGCGAATCGACAGGTCAGGTAGTTTCACAGGATATTGGAACATGCAAGGTAAATAAAAATTTCCTCTTATGTGCCTTGTCCTCGGAATCCGTTTCCTGTATTCGGAATCCGTTTTACCTTTATTGCTTATCAAATTCCTGTAGTAATTTGAGAGTACCCATAATAAATCAAATTTGATTTATTTCAGTGAAGTTAAGGCATCGTTATATATGTGATGCGGAAAATGAAAAGGAACCATTTGTCAGAATTGAGTTATTAGCTGTTTTGTATTGGCGATATAATTCCTAACAATTTGCCGCACATTTGATTGTAATTTACGGAAAAGAGGAATTTTGGGAAAAAAAATAGATTTAACTTTGCTAAAGACAAAACTGCACCCTATTTACAAATCCTGCATATTTAAGAAATGATAACTTTAATTAAAATTTCTTTGGAATGTTCTTTATTAAAAAACATAAGATAAAACGCAAAAAATAACGAACTTATTTTTCGACTCTCCTGTAAAATGTTGTTTTTCGACAAATGGTCCCTTTTCATTTTCCGCATCACATATATAAGTACCATAAAAGTTGTGAAAAAATTGTGTTTTTTCTTTGGACCAATCCAGAGGAAATGAATGCTGACTGTTTTAAGCTCTTCCTTAAGAAGAGAAATCTGAGAGCAATCTTATGGAGCTCAGTTAATACAATATCACGTACGGTAGATTTGTAGAGAGAATTTTAAAAACTCGTAAAAATTGGAGTGAATTTATTACAAAGTGTTTAAAATGCAATTTAAGCAATTCGTGAGCAAACAAATATCTTGAAAGGTATTTTATATCTAAGGGGAAATTTTGGATTTAAATTTAAGGCCTGTAGGCAACTTTTGGCTCAGGTCCGATGGATGATAGTGAGAGAATTGGTGGAATGAAGAAAGTGGGAGGAAACAGGAGAAACCCGAGAAAACCCACGCACACTGTGTTTGTCCACCACAAAGCCCACATGGCATGACCAGGGGTCGATCCGACGACCCCTAGCACCAGAGGTGAGCGATCTACCAACTGA
>JAGDQP010000714.1:118162-146529 GCA_022664845.1 Lepisma saccharinum
CTGTCGTACGATTATTTATATATAGATATGTAATATGTATGTATGAGTTCCTGCGTAGCCTAGTCGGTAGCGCGCTCGACTTCAATGCGAGCGGTCCCGGGTTCGATTCCCGATGGGGCTCAAATATTTCGGTGTTGACCCAGCATCGTGAGGACAATTGGGGAGCTGCTGTGGATAAAAGACAGTGGCGATCACAGTGAGAGCTTCGGCTCTCCTCTCCCAACCCGTCTGGTCAGCGTGGGAGCAGTAGACCAACTCCTCCCTTCGGGGAGAGGCCTCATCCACTAGTGGATTGAATATGGCTGTGATTTATTATTTTTATATATATATATATATATATATATATATACACACACACACCAGAGGTGAGCGCTCTACGACTCTAGCCTCCGCGGCCCATCTAAGAAAAAGGAACGTAATATTGTACAGGACAAAAATATCGAGTACTGTCTAGTTCCTAATACGCATGCTGATTAAGCTGAATTCGAAAGAAGCATACAAGGTAGTCATCATCTGACAGAACAATTGAGCCCACCACTACCACCAGTATTTAACAATCTGATAAATTTTCTTTTTTTTAAAGTTTGGTATTTAATTAATGTGCGACAGAAATTCTTTTTTTAGTATCACGCTTTGTTTTCATAATACCGGTAATAATACATGTGTGAAAAATAAAATTGATTAATGTGTATTGATAAGGTTTTTTTTTTTCTCGACAAGGACACGCAAAAGTACCTAGAATATGTCAGTTGCATCTGAAAAGAATAACTTTATGGTTATTTTATGTTTGAAATAGTAATTAAAATTCATAGTAGTGTTGTTGCTTGGCTTTCATGTCGAAACAAAGTGAGTAGTATGTTCCGTTGACAATTATTCTTTTGAAGATGCCAGATAAAATAGACATAAAACTCGAAGTACAAACGAAATAACTGAATATGCAATTTCATGGCTGTTTTTCATAGTGAAATAGAGTACGCGAGAGCCGACAACACAATTCAAATGAGGAAGTTAAGTCAGCAAGACGATACACTACGTTACATAAGTAAAGGTTGACAGGCTGATAGGTAACTATATTTTCAACTGTAAATAACGGAGAGATTTTTAACAACATACCGTAACTCGGCATCTTGGCGGTGAGCGAAGCAACCGTGACCGGGCGAAATAAGCGTTACGTTGCGTTATTAAAAATCCTCGTTTAGTTGCGCAGACCTTAAAATAAAATTTAATATTTTGTCATGAAACCGAAGCTTCGTTATCGGTAAATCCCGGATTCAAACTTTGTTTGTTCATCCTTTTGTGAAGTAACACCAAGAGAATACCGAAATGGTACCTTCAAATAAAGCTAAGGTTGTTACAGTTTTCGTTCCGTCCCCCATGAACATACCATCAACGAAAAATGTTAAGTTTCAGTTTTGTGCATAATGAATATATGGTTTATACACAAATATGATTTACTTCATATGCCTAGTACTAATGAAATTGTCAGTAAGCTTTCAAATTTCCATTTTCCCCTAGTGCTCGTCTTGCATCCCCTCTAGGAAAATTCCGTGCAGAATTACCTAGCTGCACCCTCAAAATTTTCACACGAATTATTTTTCTCTACTGTGCAAATCTCATCTACAGTCAGTTTACTCTAGTACTACAATAAAGCTGCGAGAATACATATGACTTTAAACACGTGTTGTTTTCCGAGTTTTTTTGGGGGGTGGGTGGGGGTTATCATCACATTCTTCTCTTTCGGGTCAAATAAGATTTTTATTTCAGTGCCGGTACAGTCATGATCAAAAGTTCTTTCCTATTGGTAAAATTTCTTTTGTAAGTAACTTCGGAGTAGGTAGATCGATTTCAATACGTGTTTTTGTAACTTACAGAAAATCGCAAGTTGCCGAAACCTGTAACCAAATCGGTCTATCCATTGCAAAGTTATTCGCAAAGAAATTTTAGCAACAGGAGCAAACTTTTGAACGTGACTGTACATAAACGTTCTGTCCTTCCTTTTACGACTACATGTGTAGTTTATTCCATCATGAAACAAAAATTAAGGTTGTAACGGTAATTTTGTAAAAGATGTGGACTTCTACCTTGTTACCATCTTATGCTGTATTTCTCGAATACATTCCTTCGTCATGAATTACCGGCTTTATTATTTTAATGCTGTTCGGAATTGGAATTCTTTTTATGGGCACCCAGAATATGATTGCTCTTGATTATGTTAAGCATAATGATTGTTCTCTCCGAAGACAAGTTTGTAATCGGAAATGTTCGTGAATAAGGTGGATGAACCGGTGGTTGGACATATTTGTATTACATTAGATAAAGAGTTGTTAATTTTCTAAGGAAGGGGACCTACAGATTCAAAAGATTTCAAATTATCTCCTTCAGTGTGTTCCCACCGAGGATCGAACCCGGAATTAATTACAAGGCAACAAGCGTAACTACAAACATAGCTGGGACGTTATAATTGCGCATAATGTGATCAGAATCGACTGAACTTTTTTTCGTGGAACACTGGCATTTGGATTTCGACTTTTAAATCTTAATTTTAGGGTATTCATTGACATTTCTTGTAGGACCAGGTACTGAACAAACTATGAAAATTATCGGTAAGTGATAGTTTATATTCAGCCGATTACCATTAATGCAAATGCGATGAAGGATGGAAATGAATTCTTAGATGCTGGATACGGAGGCCTACTGTAGTGGAAACAGAAGAGGAATGACGTCCCAAGAGCTTGGAAATTACACTTTTCTTCGTATTTTACGCACCTTTTTATTTAATTGTATTATCAATGTTCACTATAATGACAAGTACAAAACAGAGATTGAGAAAACCTATGACACTTTCCCGAATGGTGCCATACGTTCTGTATCATGGTTCCTCTTAAAGCTATATTTCTTATAACTGTTACAATAAATGCATTGTGATCTTATCGGTGTATTAATGAATCACGATCATTGACATATTCTTCAGCTGACAATAAGAAAATAACTATATGAGTTATCGTGTGGCATTTTAATCAGACCTTACTCTGAATTTATTTATGGCCTTCAAAGCTCAGGCCGGGATAGAGGAGGGTTAAGGATGCGGGAAGGGGTCGGCTAGGGCCTAAGTTAAATGTACCATTTCGGTATTAGCCTGGTCTGAGAGGAAAATTAGACCTTAAGTTACTTTCTTGAAACATTTTACTGCATTAGAATAAAATAAAGTCTTGAAGTGTTTTGAAGTAACATCCACTATTTAAAAAAATAAAAACGAAATTTACATGAATGTTGTTTTGCTTATATTTTTATATTGAATTTCTAAAGCACAGTCTGCACAGCTTGTGATTAGAGTTTAGTCATGGGATGAAGATAGCGATATCTTTATATAGACACTAGTTGCATTTAGTACGATTATTACATTATTTGTGAAACACATATGTAAATTGAAATGACTGAGTCGTAAGGTGAATGTGAGTTCGTTGGAGCAATTAACATATTATTCGTAACGGGAAGGAATATAGAAACATACTTTTGAATGTTGCTTGTGCTCTGTAACAAGATGAAATGAAAGTAAAACGTATGAACTAAAATATACAAGCAACAAAGAAGTAAATAGTACGAGAAATAACGAAAATATACATGCGTATGTATGATTTAATCATATTCTGACTGGATTTGTATATCCGAAAACGACCTCGAAATGTCCAAATTCATAGCTATATAGTGACAGTGATCTATAATGAATATAGACATTTTTAAAAGGGTGGAAGATAAACACATCAACGGTATATATTAGACGATGTGAAAAAATTTTTTTTTTTTTTTTTTTTTTTAATGAGGATCATTTCGGCATGTGCAATTTACGTAAGGTGGAGATGGAGTTCTGATGAATTAAAGCCTCATTGTTAAACACACAGACGTGGCAGCCGTGTCGTTTTCCTAGTTTAAAGTTTGTCCTCATCGAACAACTTTCGTGATTGTTTACGCGTCGCCTTTAGGGACCAGTTTGTTTGTAATAGTATGATGTTAAACAATACGGGACAAATGAAAACGGTCCTAGGGCCTACTAGGACATAAATCGAATGGTATTAGCCAAAATTCCGTAGCTCATCTGGTAATGCCACTTTTTAAACCCTAAGATCTCAATTTTTAGCTATCTTTCATAGTTTTAGACGTGTTGCCTGTGTCGAAAACAACGCTGCAGACGCGGCCTACTCCCTATTTGTAATTAAATGTCACTGTTCTCCTAAAAGCAGTGGTCACATTAGAGGCAAGCGTCGGACGCAGAAGACGTCCGCTTCCAAGTTGTTGTTTTTTTCATAGTATTGGTCAATAAATTCAATTCCACGAGAGGTGATGAAAAAATAATTCGTAAAGTTTGAACATCCTGTCGAATTCGGTAGGGTTCAGTCTCAGAAACAAAATTTTCCTGTCTCTTTGCAAATGAGCGAATATAAGATTATTAAAACGCCCTTCCTCGTTTCTTAACATAAACATTGGATGCTGCTTCTTCTTCCTCATTTACATGAATGTCTACGGTATATCATTCATTACCATATAATCGTACAGAAGGACTGTCCTTTCTGCATTCATCTGCACATCGATTGCACACGCGAACCAGCTAGCAACGACGCGGACGCACTACTGAAAGGATTATGTTTGCTAGCAGCTGGTAGGAAAATATCCACTCCAGCGTCTCTCTGAAAGCATCTAACGTCCAGTGTCCGTCGCTTAGCGATAGACACTTGGAGGAAGACGTACCTTTAGCCGTAACTGGTTGTATCTAAACTGTTCTAAGATTCTCGATTAATAATAATAATAAGTGAATGATGCGAAATTCTGTAGCTCAACCATGTAACATTTCCTAACTCAGAAGGGTCCCCTTGAGTTGATAGTAAACAAATCTTGTGCGTCACCTAGTTCTAATTTGTGAAATAAACAGTGTGAAAAATACATTTTTCAAGTATTACAATGAGCTGTTTCATCTAAATTTATGAATGTGAAACTTGCTTTGTTATTTCGTTTAGTGTGTTTAAGTTGAGAGTGAAAAAGAACATACATACTTCCTGTTTCTTTACATCTTTACGGACATTACTACGTACGATCCACACGAGGAAGCCCAAAGACAGTGAAATATTCAATATATTTAATGAAATACTTCCACGGAAAATGTTTAAATCATTCGTATATCCAGTTTGAATAATTAACTATTCAGATGCTGTCAGTTTATTCGATTTAAGTTTATGAATCTGAAAAGAACAGCGGCATCTAAAATTGCTTAGCATGCTAAGTGTTTCCTGCTACTCATTAGCGCTACATCACCGTGCAGCTTAAGTACTTTTGTTTCTGTAAAAGGCTGTGCTACGAATTACTAAATTCCTCACGTCGTGTTGTTAAGCATGGGCCTAGTGTTGCATTAAAATCATTGCAGAATGTGAGAGCAGTGTCATTGTAAACTATTGTTGAATCAGTGTGTCAAGTTTTAAATGCGTGAACATAATGAGTCCGTAGTCAGGAATATATATATAGTGTATTCAGCAAGTGTTTTCTACTTATCATTTACATTTCCTTATAACCGCGATTATTACTTCCTAACAAAAACGCGATATTAGAAAATCCAAAAAATGGAGTTGATAGATGATTTGATATCTGAATTTCGGAAACGTATAGCAACTAAGTTATGTGGGGAAATGTTGATATCTTGCATTAGGAAACCGTGAACGTCGTCTAAGTCGATGGTTTTCAACATTTTAACTCTCACGGACCGCTAAACTATAGGGAAAAACTGTCACGAACCGGAAGGATGCCAGTAAATTATATGTTTATTTCATGTTAGAACGATGCCAACACATCTTCAGATTCTAGTTGTTTTGGAAATGAAATGTTAACTTAAATCTCAGTTTTGAGCTATGAAAATCTACAAAATAATTAAAGATATTAATACGAGACCGAGGATCGGCACAATAGGGACCGGACTGTCGGTTGAAAACCACTGATCTGAGTTACAGTTCGGCAAACAGTTGATATAGACATAAATGTTTCTTTAGCCGTTATATTTGTACGCACAACTTAATCATTTGGTTTCAGTAACCGCTGTGAGTCTACCAGTCTTATTTTATCGAGCTCTCGTAGCTCAGTTGGTAGAACGTTGGCTTGGCATTCGAGAAGTCCTAGGAACCAGGGGTGGAATGGAGGGTATACGCGGGTACACGCCGTGTACCCACCTAATAGTATAAATCCCAGCGTGTACCCACCTCAGTGCATAAATATAAAGGAACGTGTTCCCAAATCCAGATTTTTATTGAGCAGCGTGTACCCCACAAAAATCTTACCATTCCAGCCCTGCTAGGAACGATCACAGCAGTCGCCCATTTGACTTATGTTTCTCCAGGGTTTTTTTTTCTTCAGTCATAGCAGACATATTGGGATGATACCTACTAACGAGGCACTGCCTGACCTATTTTCTGACCACAATTACTATCAAATTCCATTTTCAATGATCAATTGCTATTGAACAATGAGAAAGCAATCCTTGTCAGCAATATTAATTATAGTTTTAATTCTATTGTGAAGTGATAGTTCGCATTGTTTTGCTCCTTTAGATTTTCGTTAAACAGACTTTGCTATATGAACAGATGATACTCAGGGCGATGGCGCATCGAAAGCATACCTGCTTCATATTCGAGAGAACTCGGGCTCCAATACCTTAAAATATGTCCAGAGCTTTTACTTCCCCATTCTTTCTGCCACTGGTACAGTTTGGCGGTCTGTACCCTTTAGGGTACTGTGAAAGCTTTAATTGTAGTTATAAAAATAGTAATAGAAAATAACAAAAAATGATCATCCATTGCATCTTAAAGACGATGCTACAGATTCAACTTCTTTATTATTATTATTTAGAACCGTAATTGGTCTAATTTCATATCACTGAATTGTAACATGAGATGATCAAATGCTCTTAGATTCGTTGAAAACGAGCTGTTTCTCAGTCCCCTTGTAACGTAGTTCTGTCATATTTTCCCATCCTCAACTTGGAAATAAGCTTACAACATTCGCTACTTTTTTCTTTTTCGTTCAACAGTTATTTGTTTGCCAGCTGAATACATGTAGCACATATGGCAGAGATATTCTGGTTCTTCATAGTTGACTGCGTTGCGTAGAAACACTTTTAAAACTGATTGTAAACAGAAGGTGTAAGGAAACGTTTCTTTTTCACAACTTCGGAACAGAAACATTAAACGAGGCGGGAAAGAAAAGACATTCTTAAAAGTCTGCACCGAGGCTCGCCCTCGCATTTTGGAATTTTTGAAAATTATGGAAAGACGAAAGACAGTATTACAGTTCTGGACAGTAAACAGGATAGTGCTAACGAAACTCTTATATGAGTAATAAGTATTTTAAAGAGTTGGCATCATATCTTACATCTCAGCTGAAAATAAATTCTTTGAAACTCTTGTTTATTTCATATGATAGAGTATCATAGTCACTATCCTGTCTCGTTTCCAAAGTAGCCTAACATTGTCTACATAATTTTCAGAAATCGGAAAATGCGGTGCTAGCCTTAATACAACTCTTAATGTAGGTACTAAAAGTGTCTGCACACAATCATGAAGTTACTACTAGCATTTCTTTAAAGCTAATTGTTCCCATTATTAAAGTACGTAACGAACCTTGGGTACCTGAAAGTAAATTTTATTTACCTGCATTGAAATTTGAATAATTGAGGTAAAAGGAAAATGGCGGGAAAACAAACAAAAACGAAACACTTGTATTAAGCCTTAAAGAGCGAAGAAAGAGAGAGAAGAAAGTGTGACCATGATAGTCTGAAAATCTCAACGAACATCAATCTCTTCCCCCTCTCCCCTCTCTCTCTCTCTCCTTCTTCTTGGGTTGCTAGATGAGTTGATGGTAAAACATGGTAAACTATATTATGTGTGGGCCATTTTAGTCCTTGTGACTTTGGCCCGTCATGATTAAATGAGTGAAATGCTTGTTAAAATCCACAATCATCTACAGCCCAAGCGGGATTCGAAACCGCGACGTTGCAGACGCTGGCCTAGCGCCTCAGTCCGCACGACTACCTCCGTCGGCAGAGATGAGTGATGGATCTAGTAATGAAATATTAAGTGACTGTAGGGTAAAACTTTGTTTTATATGGGCCAATCTAGTAACTGTTGACTTCGGCCTGTCACGATTATCCGTCACGTTCTAGTTAAAAGACACCCATGCCCCGACCGGGACCCCAACCTTGGACCTTCGAGTCGTTGGCCTAACGCCTTAGACCGCACGACTAACCGGTCGGCAAATGGCCGTAGGGACATGAGGCGTTGCTAGTTGCAACATTTATTTTAAGCTTTCACACAAATAGGATTACTATGAGAATTCAACAAAAAGTTCTCCACGTCCACAAAAGTTTGGGACACACTGTTCTACTAAATGCTTTTCTTGCTGTTAAAGGGAAATTAAATTCGCTCTTACATTCTTCACTAAAGAGAATTGCAAAATTAAAGCGGGGTTGAGGATCGGGACAGGCCTTGGGTTCTTCGCGTCACTTTCGTAACATGAAATCCATGACTGTATTGTAGCAACGGATCGTCAACTGTCGAATCAACGTTGTCAAATCATGTTATCATTCCAGATCTTATTATAATTACAGTCTAGCAAGAAAACTTTCCTCCCTTTGGTATGCAGATTGCGGCAAATCGACATAAAAATTCTCGAATATTAATTTCACAGCGTATTCATCAGTGACAGAGATGTGCATTGATCTCAATGTGATGGTGGATTAAAATATGAGGCCTTTCTCAGAGTCACTCATTTATAGTCAAATCCAGAATTTATCACTATCTAAAATTTGAAATTTTATTATGCGCGGTGATATGCTCGAGTTTGTATTCAAACTTTCTTCCTATTCGTTAGGATTTAGGATTTTTTATTTTAATCTTTTTCGGTCACATTTTATAAAATCTTGTTTCTCTTTTCAATAGTGTTATACACGTCGATTAATGAAAAATAACCGATGCTATTGAGTTCTAGTCCAAATAATGCGCAAGTTAGCAATAGAGAATCAGTGTTTCGTTCAGATTTTTGTTCTCCTGAGTCAAGTATATTGATTCTGTGTTTCCACATAGTGAAACTTTCGACCGTCGATGGTTTTTCCATCCGATATTTTCCATGATGTACAGCGTATTTGAATATCTTGGTTCATGAAAATAATAATAATAATAATAAATAAAGAAGATTGTTGTTATGACATTATCAAAACGATCCACAACTTAATATTTGATGGATTTTTTTTTTTTAAAAAAAAGAACAGTAAAAACAATACCAATACATTAAATTAGACCGAGAGAATTTAGATTTAGCAATACTGTATTCATGGGAAAGTAATTAATAAAACAGACGTGTGAACCAGTTCCGGATCTCGATTTAATGGGCCACAGATTCCGGCTTAAATGGACACTTCTAAATTTAGTATACAGTTTCTCTCCATTTCTTGGTTATTTCCTGCAGTTGAAGGAGAGACAATGACGTCCTGGTGGCTGAATTATGTTATTCGTTGTACATTTAATTTACGGATGTGATTACTAAAGAAACTCGTATTGTGAAAGCGTTGTAAAAGTTAACGAGGTGCGGATGTTGTCAGTTCAGTCGATAAGTGAAGCATCGTAGCTAAGCCTACATACAGTCTTTTGCAGAGAATTTCCAAACAGGCACATAAATTCAACTTTTGTACTCTGATGAATTTTCAGATCACAATTGCATTTAGGATTACGAAATCATATAGAGGGGGAAATCTCGGGCAGACTCGTAATTACAACATCCACGTTATTCTCGAAGTGTTTCGTTGCTGTTTCTTTTCATCGAAAGCCAAGTAAATTGAAGATTAGGACTGGTTCCACTGATTACCTGCTGATGCACGTCTGCTCACGTGAGCCACTTACCCAGCCACCGTGGTCCAGTAGGTAATGTCGTAGACTTCGGATCGGCAATGGAAAGGCATGTTAGTTCAAGCCCCGTTACCGGGGTTTCCCAGCAGTTTACTGTTTCACCAGACGAATGCCGGGACGGTACCTTAACTAGCAGTCCGTCCGCTGCCTTGTCTAAAAACTCAATAAGTTGCTGAAACAGTAGCTTCCCCAGTTACCTGGACGAAAATTGGTGTAGTTTCAATCGTTGTGATTGTTTTTTTTTTAGCGCTTGTGCAGAATTTATACCGAAGAGAATCAAACTTCAGTTGGGGTGGGGGAAGTTATCCCGCTATTTCTCAGGCCGACATTTTTCGCTTTAGAGTAGTTCATGCACGCATATATAATGTTGGTGCACAACTCAAACCAGACAAGACTCAACTTCAGGTTGAGGTCTGCAGAAAAAGAAAAAATTCCGCGTGAGAATCACTTGTTTGCAATTACTATGTGAGATGTTAAGATTCAACATGGCGTATACCAATTCACCAGCCCCCCACACAAAAAAATTAATCCGATTTTGTTTTCGGGATTTAAAGCACGTAGATAGTTCAGGCAATTTTAGTGTTTCTGTACCATGCGTAAGGTGAAAATTGAATATCAACTTTTTCAAGTCGGAAGCTCGACAAACTACTTGGATAGAAATTTGTCCTTTAGCATCCTTTTGTGAAGTTTATCCGATCCCCCCTCCCCCCGCCTTTTATTCGCAGTTAGTGAGATAATAATACTTCAAAACTGCGGTATGTGGTAGAGTGGTCCATTTGCACTCAATTGTAGATTCTGTACCTAAAAATATTAAGGAGCTGATAAGCAGATATTCTGGCGGCATTGCTTAAATTCTCTCCAGAGGCTTTTTCCTTCAACTGGAAGACTCTACGTCGAGTTGCTGCATTCTCCTACACGGTACTATGTACAGTCACGGAAATATGTATTACGGGAATTGAATAAAAACCAATGTTTAGTTTACTTAAATTATATTTATGAGCCAGGCAGGCAGTTATGATTTAGCCGTTACATGTCTGAGGATCGGCACGTGGCAGGCTTAGCCTAAAGGGTGCATATCTAATCCATAAATATGGTGCGCAGTCATAATGTTCTAAGCAAAATGCCCAAAGCAAAAATATCCAAGGGAAAAAATGTCCGAAGTAAAAAACGCCCGAAGTAAAAATGTCCAAAGTAAAAAACGTCAGAAACAAAACTGCCCGAAGTAAAAATGTTCAAAACAAAAATGTCATAAAAAAAGAAGAAAAATATCCAAAGTCAAAAAAGTCCAAAACAAAAATGCCCGATGTAAAAAATGTCCAAAACAAAAATGCCCGAAATAAAAAATATCCAAAACAAAAATGTCCAAAGTCAAAAGCGTCCAAAGTAAAAATGACCAATGCACAAAATATCCAAAGTAAAGAGTATCCAAAACACATGTAAATTGACGAATCTGTAAAATTAAAATAACGTCCAAATATAAAATATCCTAAATGAAAAGGCCAAAGCAAGATTGTGCAAATAAAAAATGGTCAATACAAAGAAACTAAAAAGCCTAAATGAAAATGGGTTCAAGTAAAACAAAATATCGGTATTGCCCTAACGGAAGTCCACATTATATAAAACCCTATGGCCCGTGACTCACTGATCGAAATTCCTAGGCCGAACTACTGGAGCTAGAAACACCAAATTTGATATGAAGGTGTATGACTCGTAAGAGTAGGTAACGGGGAAGATCCGAAATTTTGGAAAAGTCGCCATCTTGGATCCAAAATGACCGCTAAACCTATTGTTGTACAGACTGGATAGCCTAAATCGCTGGATCTAGAAACACCAAATTTGTTGTGAAGGTTCGTCACTATTAGTTACAAAAATGTCTCCAAAGACGCCATCTTGGATCCGAAATGGCGGCAAAAATCAATTTTCTACACCGTTTGAGCTAGAGATACGAAATTTGGCGTAAAGGAATATTATCACGAGTAGTTTAGGAAAATATTACATTTTGAAAAAGTCGTCGTCTTGGATTTTAAATGACCGCCCAGAAACCATTTTCCACACCGTTCGAGCTAGGGAAATGAAATTTTGTATGAAGGTGTATCATGACACACAGGTCACAGTAAGAAGTCGTTAAAAAAAAAGTCGCCTCTTTAATCCAAAATGGCCGCCCAAAACCTATTTTCCAAATCACTAAATCTAGAGAAACGAAATCTTGTATGAATGGGGTATGACCAAGATTGGGCTACGAAACCTTCCCTATGAGGGTGCAGCCTCCCGGGGAATATTATGTAGGCAGATCTGTACCATGGGGGCGCAGTACCCCGGAGAGTCTGATTACGATAACCGTTCGAGTTGGTGAAGCGAAATTTGGCGTGAAGGTAAATTATCAAGATTAGGTTACGAGAAACGCATTAAATTATCAAAAGGTCGCGATCTTGAATCCAATATTGCCGACTAAGATTCATACAGTGAAGGTATCTTTCACACAAATAAACGTATTTCGACTCAGAACGTCGTGCATCATGTAGTTTCTACCCGCACGATTGTACTTCAGGGGTTCCATGTATTGGAGCTATTTTCGTCCACCATCTTGAAAAAATTAATTTTCCCTATATCTTCGGTATTTATGGGAATATCTCGACCAAACCTGCACATTTCGACTCAGACCAGCTTAAATCCATGGTTTTCATGTATTTTTGGTACCACTGACCACCATCTTCTAAAAATGACTTTTCCCTACATCTTCGGCGTTTATAGGAATATTTCAGCCGAACCAACATATTTCGACTCAAAGCGACGTACCTCAGTCGTTTTCATTTATTCCAGTACTTTCAGCCGCCATCTTGAAAAAAATACTCTTCCTATATCATCGGTGTTTATTGCACAATTTCTACCAAACCAACATATTTCGACTCCGATCAATGTACTTGAATGTTTTTCATGCCTCTCTGCCGAAATGGTTTCTTTCGGCAGAGATATTGCTGAATCAAGATCCTTTTATCTTCGTTGTTATTTTTTAATATTTGCCCTAAACTACTAAATTTAATAAAGAGATACGAGAAGAGAAGGTTAGGGGGTAATATACGAGGTGATGAAAATGGCACCATCTTGAATCCGATATGGCTGCAAATATATGCACAGCCCGAATGCACTGGAGCTAACGTTACGATAAATAGTACAGAGGGGTCCGTGTCCGGAAACCACAGGTTCAGGGACGCAGTCACCACCAGCGCAGCAAAGTGAGTCTGATATATAAAGACTCTATGACTCCATGTTTTCAAGTGTTCATTGTTTTCACTCAGATTTTGCATACATGTTCCTTAGATCAAGGAGTAAATCATAAAGGAATCCTAAGTTGCCTGAGTTGTCACTGTTGCCAACTAATTAAAAAGTTTTTAAAAATATATCAACATTGATTTATACCAAATTTTGCATGCGTGTTCCGTAGGTACTGGGCCAGGTTAAAGATTGTTTCGGTTCCGGTAATGTGCTCTAGTTTTCAGTGTTGCAGTGCCTTAGTCGTAGAGTACTTATATGACCCGTTCTAGTAGCTAAACAAGTTTGGTGCACGTACGTCCATGGTATGGAAGCAATATAAAATATCACATTTTTTAAAATTGGTTGGAAACGCTGACAACAGCGGCACCTGTGGAGCCCGGAGTATCTCTGTGACTTATTCCAGTAGCTAAATATCAATTTGGGCAACAGTGCAAGAGTAATTATAAATATTAAAATTTTGAAATTTGTTGGCAACATTGATCACTGCAGCGCACGGAGCACCTCTATTATTTGCCCCAGTACCTAATGCAGACGTATACAAAACTTAGTACATGTCGATGAAAGCGTATACTGGGTTGCAGGAGAGTCCCATTAATGTGATTGAAATTATGCATTCAGTGTTTCTTGAAGAAAAATTCTCTGGGGGGGGGAAGGGGTTAAATCGCCAGATGGGTTGAAAAAGAGAGGGCGTAACCCTCTAGCGGGAGCTATACATTCTACACAGTGAAAGAGGTAGAAGGACATCGAATGGAATGAGAGAACTATGTTCATTATGTTGACACAAAATTAGTGAATGGTTTCTACTATATGAAAAATTATGCATTACGTCTCACATTTATGCAATCACCATATTCATTCATTTCTTTACCGTAAACTAAAACTTCGTTCACCCGAACTTGAGGGGAACGGACCCGTGCCGCGTAAACAGAATTCAGAAAAAAAAAATGTAAGATTTTTTTCATGTTATAAACGCTTGCACATACATAAATACTGTAATAAAATGGTTTATTTTACAATTGACAAAATGTATTTTAATAAATTGAAAGCAAATACAGTACAACGGTTCACATCAATGCAGCCGAGAATGAATTCGACGCACTCACTTGTAAACAATATATAGGTATTTTGAAACTGATCAAAATTCAGTTCAGATTCTTTCAAAAATCATTCCGGATAAACGTGGTTTTTGTGTACTAATTGATAGGGATTTCTTAAATTAGCATATGTGGTTTTGCCACATTAGTATCATGTACAAGAACACAATATGGCTGAACTAGATAAGTAATTTTACAGAGTATATGTATTGTGATGAAGATATGATGTTCAAACCATACAACACCTACAGCAAAATTTTATAACTGGTACTCTATTTCTTCGTCATTGACTAGCATAACGATATTTCTTTAGTATGCGCGGGTGTTTTTTACGAAATATAACTCGACTCGGAACTAACCTAGCCGGCCGGGTGGCCGAGCGGTCTGCGGCGGTAGGCCATCGGCTCGAAGGTCCCGGGTTCGAGTCCCGGCAGGGGCATGGGTGTGGATGTTAACAGCTAAGGGCGAATCGTGGCGGGCCGAAGTCCGAAGATAGTAGACTCTCCCATATAAAAATGAAGTTTAACAAAGTTTTATCGAACTAACCTAATCTCTGTTGTTTCCTTTTTTTTCTCAAACTCGAACCCCGATTTTCCAGTTTCCTGTCGATTATGCTATCCATTACATCACCACGATACGAACAATTATATTACTTCTTACTTTAACACTATTCCAGTTCCTAGTGCCGGTTATAAAGTCAATACACTCCACACGATTGGCGATTTCGAACTGCACGTTTGCGGACATTCTTGTTTTGGATATTTTTCACTGTGCACATTTTTGTTTTAGACATTTTTTGAACGTTGGACATTTTTGTTTTGGGCATTTTACCATAGACCTCATAATAGATAGACTTAGTACGCTTATCCATTTCTGGCTGCGCTAAAACTAATGGACTTTTGTTCAGAGCACTTGATTTTGAATCCATCCGATAGGTAGCTCTGCCATAGACGTCATATTCTACTACGAGGTATATGACAGAGCTACCTAGTGGATGGATTCAAAATTGCGTGCTCTGAACAAAAATCCATTAGTTCTAGCGCAGCAGAAATGCGAAACCGTGCTAAATCTATCTATTATGAGGTCTTTGATTTTGCTTTGAACATTTTTTACTTTGGACATTTTTTACTTTGGACATTTTTTACTTTGGACAATTTTTACTTTGAACAATTTTTACTTTGAACAATTTTTCCTTTGGACATGATGACCTGGAACGATAAATATAAGCTAAATACAAACTAAATGCTAGATATACTAAATAATTGCTAGACTCCCGCAGTACTTACTTCCGTGGTGTACATATTCATATACCATTACTTTTTGGCGTGTGAGGGTAAAGTAAGGGGGTAAATCATAAAATCTCATTTTCCCATTTTGAACCCGAAAATAGATGAGAAATCGTTTCACTAGTTAATGTGCACTAGTATAACAATCCCTAATTAATTAGGAAGTCTCAAAATTTTAGACTGGTTAGTTGTCAGATTTTGGTTTAAAATTGTGCACAAACCTTAAAATTGCGCACATAGGGTCAGTTCTAGAATGGACCACTAAACTTCTAGTCTGGGCTAAGTTAAGGCCAACTCTCATTTTGCGTACTCTCATTGGCCAAAATCGAACTTGGCCTCAACTTAGAACTGACCCATAAACTATTCCAAATTAGACTTTTTTTTTAACAGATTCTCCCATGACCTTATTTCACCACCACTGGCAATACTTCGAATGTTCACAGCAGTATAAATATAAGATTCTCAGTGCCTAAAGTGTGATTGTGTTTGATGCAAACATTAAAATTCAATTTTCACAACTCCATACATGATAACATCTGTCAGATGTGATTTAGCGCATTAATCAACAATTCAGTTTGACCTTCTGTCTGGATATTTCTTCATTCTGGGCTGGCCCGCTGTTCAACGTGACGCTATTCCACCAGCAATACTGCTTAGTATCGCTAGGTTGTATACGATGAAGGGAAACAAAAAACTTGCCTCGCCCAAAATGTACTCAGCCAGAGCGTTCTACAGTAGAAAGGCTCTGACTCAGCCATAGTAAAGTTTCATCGATTTGCGTAGAGTTGCAAGAAAAATTAAAGCGAAATGCTTAGATATTATTAAAGTTTAGTATATTTGATAAACATAATGACTTCACATGCTTTTTTTTTCATAAGGATTTTTTTTCTCACAATATGAAATCTGTTTTATTCCAATTAAACTTATTGCTGAAATAATTTACTTTCATTCACGTATTAGTGGAAGGAACTTCAAAACATTTAATGTTGTCCCTTGGTCTCTTTGTGTTAACGCCTTTTGTTTATACATGTGAATTTTTCCCTTAAATATTCTCTCTGAACTGCATCTTTCAAAGTAAATTCTGCGTAAGAATATTCCAATCAGATTTTTTTTTTATCGTTCCGAACCTTTATTATTTGCTTTTTATATATGAACCTGGAGGATCATGGCATATGTTTGTGTTTTCAGGTAAAATGTGTTAAGTACAAAATAGCATTTTGAGCTGGCTACGTTTGGATATAGTGTGTTAGATCCAGTTCCATCTATGAGCAACGATATTCGGTTGTCTCTAGGGTAAAAGTCACGATCTTTTGACAATCGAATAACGTGACTCAGACAGAATTGGTCTTTTTGCTGCTTTTGGACTTAACACACTTTACGCTGCAAACTTCGATATTAATTGTTCGACAATACGTATATGCCGGAGGCAAACGCACATTCTTAGTTTAGTATTACTCCAGTTTTCGTAAAATTTTGAATCTCGAAACCCAAGATGGCGATGGCGGGACTTTAAGCTTACAATATCGTGAAGTTGCATATCTGATGGCTCCTAACTTTCCCCTAGTTTGATTCTGAAGAAATTAAACTTCAAAATCTAAGGTGGCAACAATCTGAAACAACTGAATTTTCAAATACCAGATTTTCGTTTAATTTCATTTTATGGAGGGTTTCAAAAGGCCCTAAAATCAATTCCGAAGTTCAAAATTCGATTTCCAAAATTCAAGGTATTGCAAGATCCAAAATGATGTGAGCCCAAAATGGTTTAATTTTAAAAAGATGCCCAGTTTTCGTGAAATTCCTGAAGTCGCTGAGTTCGATTCTGACTTTTTAAATTCCAAAATTTCAAGTGGCGTCATCAGCGATCCTCCGGTTTACGTTAAATTTTGTGTCTGGGGCTCTGAAGAGTACCCTCACTTTGATTCTGAAGTCCCAAAACGTCTTCACTTTGAAAAATTTTCTGCTGTTCCTTAAAATTCATACCTGGGAGTTTGGAAAGGCGCTGGCGGTAACTTCGTTTTAAAAATAAGGTAAACGTGGAAAAAAAAAAAAAAAACGTACTCAAAGTTAAGAACATCCGCCTTAAGTCGGAATCTTGTTTCAGTCATGTTTATGTGCCATAGCACATGCCCCCTTTTAAATATGTTTTATAAACTTTTTTTTTTTTTGCTCTGGAAGCTAAACGATACACCGGAGGCAAAAATGAATGTGATTTTTTGATTCCTCATTGTTTGCTTAGCAAAATTAATTGGTTACCCCAACCTTCCGTTTTTTAGGTGCGACAGACTATTTCTTGCAGATTGAATTTTTTCAATCTCAAGAACGATAAAAAAAAATGCAGTAAAAAGGTAATGATAATGATACCTAAGGGATATATGGGCTGTAATCCGAATTCTGCTATCCCAAAGTCAGTGACTTAATTTTGTACAAAAATGGTTGATAAAATTTTACAGCCGAATATGAAGTTTATTTTCAGAGCTACCTTTTTTTTTTTTTCTTCTTAGAATTGACCAGCTTGTTGGTGACAAAATTATTTTTTACATTGTAGTGGAATATCTAAAAAGCAAGTGTAGTTGAAAAGATTCACATTTATTTTATTATATATTTTCTCACCCACGCTTTCCGGTTCTTGATTGCGTTACTCTTGTATCGAGCGGATCTTTCATTCTCCAGCACATCCACCTTTTTGTGGATTCCTTTTAGGTTTACTTTTTTTTTCCTCCGTACAGCGACATTTTCCAAATACTTTCTCAGCTTCTTACTTACAGGGCTTCCGAACAATGAAACAATCTTCGCAAATACCTTTTTCTGTTATATCTAACATTTTTGTTTTAAAAGTGATGAAGATCATTTTAAACTATTTTTAGTGGAATTTCGAAATTCAGTTGTATTGAACAATCTGTAGGTAAAGTATGAAAAGGAGTGTTCTCTTCTCGTTGTAGCCGATAATTCATTGAGTGTGATTTCGTTGTTACTTGTATACTTACACACTTTCAAACCGTGTCGTGCTCCTAGCGTACACAGTGTTCAAGGGGTGTCCGAAATTAAAGCGTTTTCTGTCTTGTTAAAATTACGTCTTTTACCTTTTGTGTCCTATATAATAGTATGTTTCTAGTTAGTTTTCCCATCAAGTTGATTCTTGTAAAGTGAAGAAGTGAGCTGTTGTAGCTGATATGCCCATATCTTTGCCATGCATGTATAATTGTAAGTATTTTATGTGGTAGAATTTTAACCCTAATGGAAATTTGAAGCTTCGATGCCCACAGTAGAAGAAAGAGGGATAAGGATAGAAGCTATCTCGGCGGCATACACGTGGGAGAGTGAGGAAAATCTAAGGAAAAGCCGATTGTCGACCTTAATTTGGACTTTAACCTCTTCAGTTCCCTAGTGACCAGTGCATTACGCCGGCTGGTGTTGCAGTTAATAACCAAGTGTGGGAAGAGAAGTCTCGTGATGTTGTAAACGCCCACGAACCATAGTTACTGTTTTGAATAATGGCGACGTTCTACATAAAATTTACTTTCCCTGCAATAATCTAATAAAAGTATATAGTTTACTTTTAATTTAAAGTACAAAATGTCATTGAGGTAAGAACAAGAATCTGTGTAATTTTCATTTTTCGTCTTTCTAGCGTTGCGTGTGTATGTGATACTAGCAAGTGAATGTAGCGGAGCATTCAGCATGAAACCGGATTTCTGCGCAAGCTTGGATTCTTGAATCAATATCTGGGTGGCACACAGTCGTCCAGTAACCAGTTAAGAGGTGTTTGCCATGTTCTGATACTTGATCTTGACTTTTCTTGCTTCTGGATTCCGCTAACTTGTTTCTAATGGGATAAAGTCCAATTCGTCTTCGCATTGCAATTTTCCGCTGCGTTCGGTTTTTTTTTTTTTTTAAAACATGTTGAAATTATTATCCACATTGTAAGGATGACATGTAAAGCTGTTTCAGTAGTGAATCAATTATGCACTGAAGTAATTCACTAATTTAACATTTGTGAATTATTTAAGATATGAATATTCTATCAATAACATGTAAAAAAAAAAAACAACTGAGTGGTTTGTAAGATTTTTCTTCGAAATGTAGTATTTTCAAGGAGTGGGATTGCCATCCACATGAAATGGAGAATGAAATGCATATGAGAAGTAAAAATGTTGACGAGACCTCCCCTTTCCCTCTAATATAATATCATATCTGAATGTAGCATTCACCAGAGAGTTTCGATTATTCCCAGCATGCTGTTCATTGTTATTATTATTATTATTATTATTATTATTATTATTATTATTATTCACTTTACAGTTTGTAATATGTAAAAATCTTGCTTCGCTAACAAACATAATGATGTCTTGCCCGTTGTAGTTATTTCTCAAGTTTTTTTGTAATAGAGTAATAGATGTACATGCTATTACCTCTAGATTATTTCAAATTTAGATATAATCTCCGCCTCCTTCACCAGTACCATTATTTCAAATTTAATTTGCCTTTCTGTTAAGGATTTTTAATCGTTTTGTTTTCGACTATGCATAAATCCATACTAAGTGGAAATGCCAAAGTGTCAAATGTGAAATTTTACAGAGGAAGCAGAAAACTTGAATAGATTTAGTTTCATGGTAGATCGTATGCTTTCCCTCACCTTTTCCTGATTTATTTGGCACTTGGAACAAGGATGGGAAAATGTCTAGCATATAGAACATACTTATGGGCAAAGTTTTGTTAATGGCACTTGGAACGTTTGGCATTTCGACTCTTCAGTTATTTTAAGAAAAATAGTTTCCACTTTTTCCCGATCATGTTCAAAAGGTGGATTATCTCGATAAGCTTTTGAATTCGGCCCCACCACGTGCTGAAAATAACAACTGTTTCTTGTAATTCTGGAATGTCGGGAATTCGATAGTCAGAATTTCGGAATGTGGGTATCCCGGAATTCCTGAATGTCAAAACTTCCTAATACCCAGATATGTTGGAAAATTCGCAACTCCCATAGTCGCAAGTCACAAAGCAATGTCAATGTTTGTTATAGGTATTGTATGTATTTTAACTATAAACCGGGATTAATAATTTGCTACATCGATCTGTAACGTGGATTGTTTTCCTCGAAAATTAAGTTTCGTATACTTTGTTGTGAACTTTTGTTTTATTGGTTTCTTTTTGTCGTGGAAATAGCCCCGTAGTTTTTCCACACCTTGTATAGTTCAAATATGCTTGTATATATAACATGTTTTCTTTTATCCATTTCAGGTAAGAATATATGTGCAGAGATTTTGTGGTGCGATGAGTTGAGCTGTAGTGTCGTATTGGATGAGTGGTAATGTACACACTAGTTGAATCATGCATGCTTGTTTAGTAAGGATGGATATGATAGAGAAAAGTTAGTAAGGTACTGCTTATAGTGATAGTGTTTGTCCAAAAGGCCAAAATCTGTACGATAAATTTATTTGTGCTGACATGAAACTGGTTTGTTCCATTCGTTTTAGGTGTAATTATCCTAAATAAGAAAAAAATATCCTGACCCGGTTTCAAATTTTGGGAACGACTGGGAATTCCTAAAAGGTGAATTCCCGACACCTCAGAAAGTGACGAGAGTTGGGATTTTTTTTTTTTTTTTTCAATTTTCGGATTTTTTTTTTCCATCCCGGTCCTCTTCCGACAGGAAAAATGTTGTCACTGCACATTTATTACATCGTGCAATCAAAAAATAATATAATGGGAGTAATCATAAAATCCTACTTGTCATAGTTAAAATTGGGATTGCAATTCTAAGGGTTGCAAATAAAAGTCTCGCTAATCGTGTATTGTCATTATCACACTACTCATGATTAGGTGTATTGTCATAATTACAATACTGTGAACAATATTTTATGGTAATATTCTTGTTTCAAGATAAATTAGCTAGATGTTTTGTTAGCATTATAGTTAATTATACAGCCATGAATAGTTGAACAAGCAGTGATGGAATTACGTCCGATCATACTATGGTACTATACAGTATTGTTGTGGTAACTATACATATAACAACAATGTCATATTGCTGACGGTACGATATTTTATTGCTGTTGTGACCATATGTATTGCTAAATGGCCTCCGTACACGGTGGAATCTACCGCAAACTATAGTATATGGTAGATTCAAACGTGCACGGAAGACATTCAGCAGTGCATATGGTCACAACAGCAATAAAATATCGTACCTTCAGCAATACGACATGTGTACTGTATGGTATTAACAATGATACTGTATGGTACCCTAGGTCAATTTCTAACAATATATGTAGCTGTCGTAACTATATAGTATGGTCGGACATATTTCCCCCATTTCTAATCTCACAAGTCGTGTGTTAGAAACAGAAGCCGTTTAATTAACTGATTATTATTGCGCAGAAGAAATTCTTGCTACGGTGTTCATTGGTGGATCATGATTTATTAAGAGCTAATAAGGGACTATAGATAGCCAAGCTCTTCAGGCAACAAACAAGTGAAATTTTTGTAAAGATTAATTTTGTACTCTTTCTAGGAAGCACACTCATTAATTAATTTGCTAAAGGACGGCTTTTCCTCCTTTAACACTATGTACATAATTATTCGGGAGTAGGTAAATTCCCGACGGCTGGTTGAAAGGTTGTTTGTACGAGCTCACTTATCTCATCGTCTTTCTTTCTTGGTCTTCATAATTTTCTTTTCATATGAAATTTGTCAAGTTTTGCGAGAGTTTGTATTATGAATAATTAGTTTACAATGATTAGTAATTAAGGAAACAATTTAACGCCGGAAAATATTTGTGTGTGTGTGTGTGTGTTGAAACCGATTTTCTTTAAACAAACCAAAAATTAACTTTTATAAATTATTACAGCAGTAGTTACATGCTAAGGCACAGAATATCAAGAAAGGTAGTGATGAAAAACCTTTATGATCTTAATGAACATAAAGAAATTATTAGTAGCCATGAGAAGCTAGCATGTCCTTTACTGAAATGGGTAAATAAGTTACCGAAAATAAAAGCTTAAGGAATTAAACAGAAATTTGTTCGTGCATTGTTTTAACGCAATTTTCTTACCAAGATGTTTCCCTTTTTAAAACAACAAACTCAATTCAGGAAATTTCGGCATGGGATAATTCGTTGTACAGATATTTCAGCGTAGGATAACATAGATATAATAAAAAAAATAAGGTTATATAACATCTTCGAGAATCATATGCATGGTGTTTTAAAAATGATAACAAATTAAAGGGTAAAAAAAAATGCCTCAGACTGAAAAAAAGTAACTGAAGAAATGGAGAAACATACGTAGCTTCGGCATACATACAAATTGTTCCTGGGTATATAGTGCCCTATCGATATGGATTAGTTTTAATTTTGATTTGATGTCTTCCGTTATTTCAAAACGAAATGGGTGTTTTCAGGCTATTGCGTCAATACCCCAAACTAGCGCCACATGCCTTTATATCTCGCAATAATATATTTAGTGTAAAACTGACTTCACAAACGTATTTATCGTTAAATTCTAGGCCAGGATGACATATTACACGATCCCCTTCCCATTTAAGAAAATAAATCGAGATTCAAATATGGCGGACTTCAAGATGGGCGATCATGAAGAACATACCCTCCAGCAGGTAGCGCTTTGCACCCAGTATCCATTACTGTGTATTTGGCTTCCATGCATTTCACCAGTTTAAGAACATAAGGATATTTCCACACTTTTCTATCACTCTCCAGAAACAAGAATCTGACTTTTATATCATCGATATGTCCCAAAGTAATTGCGCTCGAGTTGCCAAATTTGCATGTGTACACACTTTAACATTCTAATCGTGACGAAAGAAATAATATATTTCTTTTCTGCCCCTTCAGTGTGTTTGCTTGTAAGTATAAACATTTTAATACATAAAAAACAAACTCCATATGGCCTACGCTGAATATTTCAAACATGATTATCTCGGCAACGGTGAAGAAGTTCATCGTATTGCGTTGCCAGATTAATACTCAGGTCATGAGCTTTTATTACAAAAATTATGAATCGAAATTAAGATTGACAATTGACCGACTCTCCTTGTAAGTAATAACAGTCATTATTGAAGTTAAGTATCAAACAGATAACAGCCCGTGAAATGTCTTTTTAAAAAAATCCATATTCAAACAATGTCTTTTTTTTAAAAAAAAAAGTTTATTTGTATTTCAGAAGCTCCTTGATCTACTTATAAAGGCATTGGGGTCATCAACTTATTAAGTTGTCGTCTTGTTGACGTCTTTGAGTCGCAATAAAATCCTGTTGGTGCAAATAGTAGATTTTATTGAACTTTTACATTGGTTCTTTTCCTTGAAATTTCCCAGGAAACTTAAAGTGAGGAAGAGCTGGGAGTGGAGAAAGAAAAATATTTATTTTCGAGTTGAAGGAAAGAAAAACATGAACGTCAGAGCTTTCACATCAATTTCGTTACGTTATATTGAATCAGCGGCAATGATTTTTTTTTTTTTTAAGTCGATCAATTTGTGAAACCAAAAGAGAGACGTCTGCTGGATAAATTGGTTGAAGACTACATAAATTCTTTGTCAAGCAATAAAGCTCTCTTCGTGCGTTTTCTTCCTTTTTTTCCTATTAGATATCGCCCCCTTTTCCCTTTCCCACCCACTTTACCTCTGAATAAAAATTGGTTGCGGAACTGGCAATATTGTTTGTTTGTGAGAGCGAATTTCGCTTCTATTTTGTGTTCGCTTCAATAAATTATATTGGTTCTTGGAATTCATTCTTGGAAGCCGAGTGAAATCATTCCGTAATTATGGTTCATGGAGATTTGAGGTCGTCGCATTGAGTTCAGTTCAAATGTAGATCTTTTATAAACGTATTGGGGGGGGGGGGGGGTTGTCATTGAACGTGAAAGTTATACCATAGTAAAGTGATATCCTACATCTAACCGACTGCAGCGAAAGGAGAAAGTGGTTGAAGGAAGCGTGCATTTGTGAAATCGACTCAATGAAAAATTTAACGTAGCTTCAGTTGAATTTTCATTTTATTTAATTTACAGCACTGAAATGCATTTCATTTTTGGAAAGAAGGTAAAGTGAAATTTATCCTTAATTGCAAATGCTATGCTGAGAACAAATTATGTCCAACTCGTTGAAAGTAAGAGCAGTTAAAACGTACAAATACCAGTATAAATCTTTGTTAGAAGTATTGTTTTGACATTATAATCTGAAAGTTTTGATTTTCTGTGCAAATGTGCAGTATGTGTTTTGTTTTTTTCAAAGGGGAGACCGTGGGTTATTACCGCCTCACCCTTCCAGTTAAAAGTAACAATTACAAACGTTTAGCTTATAGCAATCACATTAAATAAATAATTTTGTTTATCTATTCTAAATTTCCCTCCTAAAACAGCAACATATTGCAGAGTTGGCCAGACATTCTCCAGAAAACAGAAACCTGAGTTTGCGGGATCGTAAGTCGACGTTATGATTTTTCGAAGAGAATATTAATATGGTAAATAAATGAATGAAAGGATGTGGTGGTTGCATGAATGTGGAGCTTAATGCATGATATGGAAACGTTTCACCAATTTAGTGTCAAAATCCACATACTTCTTCCATTTCTTTCTAAGTCGTCCTAACTCTTCTACAACATTTCTTTTTCTGAGAAAGCTACTCACCGTAATGTGTAGCTCCCATTAGAGGAGGCCTTCTCTCCTTTCATCCCCTCTTAAAGATTTAAAATACCCTCCCGAGAACATTTTTCCTTAAAGAGACGCTGCAGATAGGCAGTGTTAACAATATTTTTACACCGAAACTCTTGTAACCAGAACTTCCATTTTCAGTTTTTATGTACTCTTATTAGATTTTCTGAATTTTGATTGAGATTTGTTTTGGAAACTTTTGATTAGGCCTATTAATTTTACTTCGGTATTTGAATGTAAATATATAATAAAAATAATTTTAAAAAACTTTTTATAAAGACATACTATTCTTAAACAATTTGTATTAAAAAATAAAAAATAATATTGTTTATTCATAACTAAAAAGATAAGCTTGGGGCGTACTCTCTTACAGTCACTTTATAAATTCTTCAATTGACGCGCTCCATGCTTTTCTTTTTAGTTTTGAATAAACAATATTATGTTTTACTTTTTAGTGCAAATTGTTTGAGAAAAGGATATCTTTAAGTTTATTATTATTATTATTATTATTATTCCAGCTATGTCCATGTTTGATACTTTTTCTCAAGTTAATATTTTGCAACCAGTCAAAACACCACATCGTTGCAGACTAGTATTTATTTTAGGATAAAGAAGTCAATGTTAAAAAATATATAAATATTAGAAAGTAACAATGGAATATTGTATTGTCACCCGACTTACATCTCTGTGCAAAATTTCATCATTGCATGACGTCTCGGAAAATGAGTTAAATTAACGTTGCAAGATTTGAGGACACCAGGAACCATTGTGAACTAAAGAAAAGAATGTAATTATAGTAAAGGGACATGGAAATTCCCTTTTCACCGTAGATAAGAAATCACAAGATGACTGTTTTTGATTTCTAAAAGTAAAAAATGGGGAGGGTGGGGGGAAGAACGAACAGTGAACACAAACGTCATCTAGCGGTGAAACGCTGTGCGGAAAAGTAATTTTCACGCGAGCAAGTATGACACAGGTTTTCTTAGTAAAAAGCAAGAATACTACTGTCTCTGTATGTGTGTTAATTCAACACTTTTCCGTGTCCCAGAGTGACAACCACTTTTTATGTTGATTTCGGAACTTCAGCACAATGAATGTGTTGTGAATTGTGATGCAACACAATGGACGGTGTCATAGTAACACTATCACACTGTTGAATTCGAAATCACACAACAAGCGGTGTTGATTGAACTTTAAAAAAAGTAGTGATCACCCTGGGATACCGAAGTGGTGAATTAACACAGCCATTTTTGTGCTGTGTAGTTATGAACATGTTCGAATGTTATCGTTACAGGAAAATATTTCAGAAAGTTGATTTGTTATTTCTCTGTTAATAAGTACCTTTGAAAAGGGATTAAATGCAAAATATACACCGTAGTGTATACTGATTTATATATCCGTAAATTATGTTATAGTGAGGTTTCTTTTTTTGTATAATTACACATGCATATTACTATCCTTAATTATTAATTTTGTCTTTGTGCAACCTTGTACTCATATGCCATTATGAACTGGTGAAAGTCAGAAGTGCAGTCTTTTACAATTAAAACGAGAACCTTACGTGACTTGCGCGCTAAACACTTTTGAACTTCACGTAATCTTTTCATATTTGAACAGCGGAAATAATGTTACAATCACATAATAGGTTAGCGCAAGAGGTGGAGGAGAGAGTCCTTGGCGTCTCCTTTAAGGCTGCGGCGTGTTGAGGAAATCAATTTCCCAGAACAAAAACTGGTAGAGGAATCGCTTTTGTTACGTGAAAAGGTCAGATTATAGAGAACAGAGAGAGAAGTGGAACAAGGTGTATGTGTTTGCGTATACAATAACTTGTGAGAAAATCAAATATAACATAGAAATGACGTCTTGCAAGGTATTGATTTGGTATTTTCTTGGCATTGGATATGAATACCAAATGGTACGATCAGTCTTCCATTCATTATCTATGCTCACGTAATCTATATTGAGTAGGTAGGTGTAAAGTGGACTACGGGCAAAGAGGATCATAGTTAAGTTTTTCGATTCCTGCTTTTCAGTAATTACGTAATCTACAAAATATATGGCACAACTGTATTTGATTTATTGGCATTATTTGATTTTGACTTAGTCCCATTTGCAATTGGCATCAAAGGATTGGGATGTGGGAAGGAAGTTGACCAGTGTTTAGTTTGAAGGTACCATCTTGGCATTGTCCTAGTTGTGACTGAGAAAAGCCTGGAACACCCAAGACCTACCGAATGTTAAACCAACGCTCTACCAACTGAACCACGACTGCTCGTTGGTGTCTTGTTAGTGCAACAGTGAAAACGTAGTAAACCGAACGAGAAATGACCTGGGGGAGGGAAGCGGTCGTTTGTTTGAAAGATAAATACGTTTTTTTTCTTTATATAAAATGTAGGATTATTATTAATGTTATTGAATTGAATTTATGGCCTTTAGGCATCTCAGGCCGATTGTGTTAGTGCTTAAGCAAAATCAAATCAGAGTGTGATCCACGGTTATCAGTGTTCGAGAGAGATACGTGACGTCATTTTTGGCAAAAGGTGTTGCTGAGAAGTTAAAAATAATATTCCTTTTATCAATATAAGATGTAAATGATCCAGAGAAATGATGATAAAGATATAGAATACGTAGGGGAAGTGGACTGCAAAGTTGTTCGTTGTGTTTTGGTGTCAGAGCATCGCTTTGGTACCTGTTAAGTCATGGAGTACTCTGTGCCAAGGGTTTCATTAATTTAATGTTTATTAATGAAACATATAGTTTACATACAGAGTCGCCGTGCCTCAGTGGTAGAGCGATGGCGTAACATTTAGGAGGTCGTGGGTTCGATTCCAGCGGCCAATCATCCTGACTGAAGTTTTTCCAAAGCTTTTCCTCAGTCACACCTTCAACAGGCCCTGGGCGACACATTGCCCCTTTCTTTCCCCTCACGTACCCGGCCTGAGCCTTAGATGCCTAAAAGGCCACAAATAAAATTCAGATTGAAAATAACTTTTACATAAAACATTGACATAAGACAATTTTTTGGAGCTTGGAAGGCTCTTTGATTCATACTTTGCTAAAGACCCTCATTCTGTATAATTAATAATTAATCATTCTGCGAAAATTAATAAACTTTATAT